>CAJJDO010000168.1:3436-199957 GCA_905183005.1 Paramecium pentaurelia
GTCAGTCTGTTTCTCTCCTGATGGAAATACATTAGCTTCTGGTAGTTATGATTAGTCTATCCGTCTTTGGGATGTCAAAACAGGATAAGAAATTAAATCCTCTGATAAAAACTACAAAGATATTCTAGCATAATTTAAGATTCCACTCTAATAAAATTGTCCATTATAAGAAGGTAATATTTATTTTTTTTGATATTTTAAGCCTCCATTTACATCACTACACTCCTTATATCCTAATAGGCCATATTTTAAGCATAAGGAGCACTAATTTTGAGAGGAGAGTTTATCAATCAATCAGGTATAGACTTAAAGACATTGTTTAAACAAAAGGGTAGCTGTATTTTAGAAAACCAATTAGACTGCTATAAAAAATGAAAATGATTTAATAAGTTAGCATAATTTATATCTATATTAACTCTATTCAATATTTTTTTCACCATTATTTTTTTATCTTTAAATGGTCAAGTTAACTTTTTCTGCTCAATCTATTTTCATCATTACTTAATATTCTCTATTAAGATAATAGTAAAATTGTAATCATCTCCTATTATTAATTATAAAATTTTTCAATTATTAAATTTTAAACACTTAATTTGTAATTATTTTGTATTCGATGAGTATTTTTGAAAATTATATTTCTTTTTCTCTCAAGTTTACATTCTTATTTCCTTAATAATTGATTAAACATAAAAAATCTGTCAAGAGAATAAATTAAAAATGATTATTCCTTATTAGATTATATTCAAAAAGTACATTTTTTTTCATGCAAGTTGTAATCTATCTAGGCCTAAGATTTTAAGCCTTTTTAAGAAAATTAAAAAAAAATTCATTTGTGAACCATCAGAAGAAAAAGTAAGATTTATAAAACTTCTTTATTAATGCAAAATTACGAATTTAATTATTCTCAAGATACCTTTGAATAAAAAGAAACAGAAGCTCTGTCATGTCATAATCAAAAGAATAAGGTAATTGATAGAGAAGGTATATCAAAATAATTTCATCGAACAACTTGGTTGACTTAATGATTTTTGGAATCTAAGTGCTCTTAATACATTTTGCCAATCAAAATTAGTTCCATTAAATACAATTTATCCTAAAATGGAAAATGAGTCTTAATTCTGATTTATAACAATACTGATTCCACTTTTAAAATAGTTTGAATTCATATTAATAAAAAAAATGAAAAAATAAAGACTTCCTAATTAACTAAGATGCAGAATCTTGAATAAAAAATAATTTAAGACAACAGCTAAGATTTGATACTTAAAATGTATAATAAGAAATCAATAGTACTTCTAGTAAAAATCATTAAGATATTAATATTCATTACCTAATCATTAAGATTTTTTAAGTCTTAAGTTTATTATCATAATTTATAGTATTGTTCCTAGTTTATTATAACTAAAGCTAAATCTTAATTATTTATTCCTTAACTTAAATATAAAGCTCGAAAGCTAAATAGAAATTTAGGGTAAAATAACTTTCCTATTATGTGACTTGAATAGCCTAAGTTGAAAAACGTAAAGTCTGATCCTATTTCTATTTTTTTAGTAAATATCTTAGATGAGAACTGTTGTAATATAGATTCGGAAGGGATAACCACTTACACTAGATTTGTTATTGGTATATTCATATTACATCTACTTCCTTTCAGTTTTAAATTATTTTTTTATTCAGCATTTATTCTTTTATTGTCATTAAGTACCTTATGTAACATAAATCTTCTCAAGTAAGAAATTCATAAGAATCGCTTTAAATAGAACCTTATCAAATTATCTTTGTAAACATAATTTTCCAATTTACATAAGCCAGGATCTAGATCTATTTCATAAAATTCCTTTAAAGAACTTAATTGATCCCTAAAGTAAAACTAGAAGCAAAATAAAATTACATCTCATCAGATAGATTCAACTTTTAATTTCAATACCTTAAGGAGGTATTAGAAAATTAGGTTCCCTATTTGAATATATTTCATTATGTAATGGATTATTATTTTTGTTAATTTATTTTTAATTATTTACAAAATTCTTTTTTCAAATATATTAAATCTAATCTAAAATATTAGGTTAGGGAGATTCTTTTACTCTTCAAAATTAAAATGAGGATCAACTATAAATGGTTTATGAGGGAAAGCTATTTCACTAAAATCTTTAATCATGAATCTTTAAATCTTTAGACTAAAACTTTCTCTAAGTATTTAATATTGATCAAGCGCTTCTCCTTTACCAATAAAATTTGAGGAAAATTTGTTCTAATTTTCCCCTATTTACTAAATTAATTAAAATTAAGTACATTTTTGATGTTATTATTTTTCATACAATATTGATACTTTTTGAACAAATAATTTTGAGAATAACTAAGAGTATTTTGAAGATTTAATTTTTGGATTGCATCATAATATCAATGCTTAGAAGATAATTTAAAAGATGATAATAATTTGCTAAATTAAATTGTATTTGGTTATATAAACAATTTAACATGTTTTGATACTTAGGAATGTCTTTAAACTAATGGTAATGATACCATTTATAATAAGATTATAATGATAAAATTCAAAATATGTTTATAAATATAAACGATAAATTTATAGATTGTTAATTTAATAATAACTGATTACATTATTAAAAAAATTAAAATAATCCAATTATTTTTATTAATGTTTTTATCTTAATAATAAAATTCCATTCATTATTATTAACTTTACATTTCTCAATAATTTAATTTTGTACAAAATTATAGAATCGAATTAAAGGTTGATTAGCCAACCTTGTCTCATAATTAAGAAATGCTTATTTTTAATTCAATTTATTATTAAGATTCATATTAATGCTTATGGCAAATGCTATTTTTTTTCCCCCTCATTAAGTACTTTTGAGTAGATTATTAACTAATTTATTAGATATAACAAGTTAATTTAGGAAGAAACTAAATCTTCAAAAGTATTATTCTCATTTATAAAAATTTTTGGAAATACACAAGAAGATATTTTGATATATAATTTATACTTAATATTGAACATTCTGCATGTTTTCATGTCTATGAGCTTTCAATATTTGAATCAATTTCTAATAAACATCATATCCAGACACAGGCAAAAATTTTAATTATTAAATTGATTTAATGAATGTTAAATACTATTTGTGATTTCAATAAAAATAATAATTTTCATAAAATATACATTATATTATGTTTCCCTAATGTGTCATGATTATTTTGATACTTTTTGCTTTAAAACTTCTATTTTTTCAATCTTATCAGATTTCTTCTATTTCTGTTTTTCTTTTTGATTAAGGATGTGTTGGAGGTTTTCATACTTTAAAAAATTCTTCCTTGAAATATTTATACCAAGAGATTTATTTAATGATTAAATAATCTTAATTTTTAATAAAAAGTCTTCCTTAATATATTCCTCAGTTATTATTTTTTTTAATTCCTAATTTGAAGAAAAAAATTTATATGATTTGGATTCTAAGTATATAGTATGTTGATAGGCAATATTTTATTGGGAAGATGATGCTTTTCAATCCCCCAAAGTAGATTTCTGGACCTAAATTCCCAAAATAAATTAGATTTCCAAATCAACTATCCCTATTTTGACTAAAGATAGTTTAATTAATCCTAAACGCTTAAATCGCAATCAACCTTCATATATATTCTGTTTTAATTCTAATTTTTCTGCTTTACATAAAAATACCTTTATTATAATGCTGTAATTAGCAATATATAATGGAAGCATTGACTTCTAAGATAAAATCCTTCTTTGAACATAAATGTTAATAATTGTTATTTATATTTTGAATTTAAATTTCACTTATAAGTGAACAATATTGTAATTAAATTGGGATTAATAGATGATATAATTTTCAACTTATATGTTAAAATGATTTATAATTGTAAAATAATGTATATCAAAGAAAATAACGAAATTTCTTATATTTATAAATTGATTGAGTTAATTGGTTAAAAAGTTTAGAAATAAAACTAAATTAAGAAAATACATAATTATAAAGTTATGAGATTTTAATATTATTCAAAACATAAAGCCTTAAATAAAAAGTAGTATTTTATAATTAAAAGATTTATAGATGTATAGCAGTTTTTTCTAAAAATGAAAAATTTAAAACAAGTTTAAAGTAATAAACTTACAACTTAATTAAATAGATTTATAATATCATCATAATTTATTTTAGATAATACTATTAATTATTAATAAATTGATATTTTCTTTAAATTAATTTTTGTTAGTCTTCGAAATTATTAAAATAAAATGTTAAAGTATTTTATGTTCAATAATTTAACATAATGCTATTGAAAATCAGAATAAATAATAAATGTAATAAGATTAAGAATATTTTAAATTATTATTATCATATTATAAAATAAAAAAAACAACCGAAAATTATTAGAATAACTTTAGTGAAATTTTTTTACATAATATCATAGAATATCAAAATACAACTTTTTTTTAATAGATATTTTTAATGATTAAACGGAAAAATAGAATATAAAAATACAACTTTATGTATAAATATTTATAAAATTACAGTGAAAAGAAAAATTTCTTTTCACCAATTTATGTTTTATATTGGGTCAATAAAATAGTTCAATTTTATTGACTCAATATATTTTAAATGAACTGGCTTAAAATTCAATACTTTTAATATTTTATCATATATATCGGAGTAATATGATCAGATCAGCTATATCACCAGATAATCTTAGTACTTCCATCTTTTTCTACTAGTAATCTCAAATTATGAAAGTTTAATTATTGATTCTTTATACATTCTAACCAACATTACATCTAGCATATAATTCCAACGGGAAGAAACTTAACTATTAATAAAGATTGAATGAATGAAGGCCATCTTATTTAATCTCTTTATTTGTGTAAATTAAACAGTATTTCAATGTACTAGTATTATTAACAACTAACTATTTCAATATTTTTATATTATAAATAAAGTTGATCCTCATGGATAGGGATTATGAATATTAGTAATATTTATATCCTAATCATTAAAATATTCTCAAAAGGTAAATCATATTTAAGACAGTTTTTTGTCCAAATTATATATTTACCATCACTACTTTTGCTTGCTCTACAATAATTATCCTAATTATTTAATGGATTTAGAACTTTTGGATCTAATATAATATTATTTCCTGATTTTTTGTGAATGATACAATTTACACATGTGAGCTATGATCAAAACATAAAAAACAGAGCTTATAACTTGTTTTAGGATTAAGACTATTCCAATAAATATTTTAAGGCAATTATTTCAATATAATAAACCCTAAATTTATAATTCAGTAGCTTTATTAGACGTAATTTAATTTTAAATCTAGAAATGCTTATTTTTATTTTCTTCAATAATTTGGTTAGTAATTTTTTTACATAATCAAGAATTATGACAAAAGTAATTATCTATTTGAAATTTTTGAAAAATTAATCCTCTTGACTTAGCATAAATTATACTAGATAAAAAATACATCTTCTAGGTATTTTCTTAATTGCTCAATCACTTTGTTCGAATTCCAAATTAATCATGTTTTAGGATAGGATTCATAAAATTAATTGTTCATAGCAAAGTTATGAACAATTTTAATTAGTTAGTTGGATTAACTCTAAAGTCTTTTTCGAGTGCAGGAATCTATTTATATTTTAGGAAACTATTTTTAATATTTTACTTTTGATCCAATATCCCTCATTATAGCTCATCTCATCTGATATTTCTATAAATTTCTTATTTTCTATTGAAAATTATTATTCGTTAATATTAGTAACCAAATCATCAATTATTTCAATCAAAGATCATCAAAGGTTTGTTGTTAAATTCTAAGTATCTTAACTTTCAACCTTTCCTTTTTTCTGCTAGGTAATTTCATCATTAATTATAAATAAGGATTGTCATTTTTGTATTCAAATTTTAGTAAATTAAGTCAACTATTTTCAAAGCCTTCTTGTATCAAATCAATGTTACAAAATGTTTTTTTTTGCTTATACATTCATAGCATCAATATAATTATTCAAGTTTTGGTTAGAGGTATAACATTACCCTGTGGCTGCAGAGATTGAATCTAAATTGTTCATAGACGGAGGAATATATTAGTCTTTGAGTCTTAGAAGTATTGTATTAAAAAAATTTACATTTAGGTTTTATTTTATTTTAATTTTGTATAAAAATAATTTTCAATATTTTAAGTATTTTCTATTATCTTTTATTCATCCAATTAATTGAAATAAGAGATTCAGAAATTTCAAAAAATATATTTTTGGGCATGTGTATTTTGAATTCCATTCAATCATGCAATGTAAATTAATAATTAGAATCCCTGCCGTGAAGAGAATAAGAACAATGTGGCTTAAATTATGGTTAATTTATGGATTAATAGATTGCAGCATATTCAATAAAGATAATTGTTAAGTATCATTATATAAAGGTGTCTGTTGGCTCAAAGTTTATTATGATGTTAGAATGTAGTGATTATAAAGCAGAGAATGTGTTTGCGAATTAAAATTAGAATGGTAAGAATAGTTTTTGATTGTGGGGGTGGAGAAAAAATGTACAAATGTAAATATTAGCAAAAAGTTACCAATTTATTAACTAATCATAGCATGTGCAAAGAGGGTTTTGAAGGGTGTACTATAAGCTAGAAAAGTTATGTATCAAATAAATGAAGTCTTTTTCAAAATAGGTCAAAAATTTTTAATGTTTTAAAAAATAATTGTTTCTTGGATTCAAACAAGAGGTATATGTATTGAAAAGGAGTGTGAAAATTTGCCATTTACTCAGGATTATGAATGTAAGACATATTTAAGAGTATGAAAATATATAATTAATAAAGATGAGTTTAATCTATCTATGTTATACAAATAAATGGAATTCATTGTGTAAAAAGGTAGTGGTGTAGTATTGCTGAGAATAAATTTGGTGTTGATGCTGATAAAAAAAAATATGCGAATATCATAAAGATTAATGTAATATAAAGAGCTGCCACACTGCTCAAGATTTCCTTAAGATCTATCAATAAAGCTAGGATTATGACAATCTATTAGATTGTGTTAGAATAAAACGAATCTAATAATGTGTACTTCGTAAAATAAAGGATGTAAAAATAAGCCAGGCATGTGATGCTTATGATTTTGAAATTGGTTTTTATTTGATAGAATACTAATATTTTATATGGCATAATGATAATAGTAAATAAAAATAATGTTCTCATGCTCCAATTGATTATCGTCTAACATATTGTCACTAATATGGGAATTGCATTGTGTAATAAAAGGATGATTTAAAGTGGCACCTTATTCATGTGAAGAGATACTGGAAGAATATTTTTACGAATTATAATATATACAGGTGCATATAGCTTGGGGCTAGTGCGTATTATTTGATTGCATTAATCAGTAAATATTATTAAAATTGTTAAAAGTTGAAAAATCATACTATAAAAATCATAATATATGCTCAAAGGCAAGTTAATTTTGCACAAGAAATTTCGATTTTATAGGTTGTGCTGACTATTTTTGGGAAAATATTGGAGAGAAAGAGTATTGTTGATTCTAGCAATACTGATTTGCTTGTTGAATTCGGCAAATTAGATTAATTAATAATCTTTCTCAACTAAATAAAATTTATGATTAAATTATTTAATAGCAAGTACAAAGAACAGGGTATAAATAAAATACAATTGACAAATCTAGCTGTTGGAATTATTAGTTTAACTATTGCTGGATTTCTATTTGTTTTTTTTTTAAACCTACCTAAAGATGAATAAAGAAAAAGCCCCTATTAATTCATTAGCTTTTATTAAATAATGATAATTTTATAAATATTGTTTTCTAAAAAATTTTGAGTAAAAAACTAGCAATTGCGAAAACACTTCTATCGCAAAAATTTTGATTCTAATAATCATATATTCTTTTTAAAGCTGGTTTGTTTATTTTTGTGAAGTTTGTTAAGTAATTCAGGTTTGATTTAATTTGAAATTGGGATAAATCAAAAAATGTTCTTGAATTCACATATTATTTGGTTTCTTTTATAAAAGAAGGTGAGAGAATATTTAAAAAGCATCAGAAGAATCTTGTATTATGGAATACAAATTAATATTAAGGTTTTGAATAATGAATATTTAAAGCATGATAATATTAATTTAAAAAAGAATGTCAATTAGATTATCATATTAATTGCCAAATAGTAATATGAGCATATTTTAACTAACTTCCTTATAAATATAAGCTATTGCGATAATCAACTACATAGTAGAGAATAATTATACCATTTGGGAAGGATTGATTTAGTAAAAAATTTTTTTACAAACACTGATGTAAGAAGGATGAATAATTAAAAAATTGTGAAAATATTTTAATCAAGTAAAGCAAAAAGTACTTATACCAAAATATTTTATCCAAATAAGTAAATTTCAGTTATATAATTAAAAGAAATTTTTTTAGTGATCACATTCTAATATTTCAATTCCTATAGGAAAAATAGTATTGAAAAACTGAATCATATCCATAAGGTATAACAAAAGTTAGTGACACCCTATTCAAAAGAAAAAAAACATGTTTCTTTAGAAGCTAACTTTTTATTTAATGTAGAGGAGGATTTAAGGATTTGCTGGATATAATTAATTTGAGACTATAATTACTAATGATTATCAATTCTGAATAAAGAAAAGTTATCTCAGGTAATTCATCTCAATAAAATAATTTTGTTAGGTTACGAAATTAGCGCTCACTATCTATTATAGAAGAGTAATAGAAATCTCTTACTATTGTATTTGAAAAGTTAACTGAAAATCAACTAAAAGAAAGTATTTCATTTTCCTTTATTATTGTTTTAATTTGTTGTTTATCATCCTAGGGAGTATTTAATAAGATCTGATAATTTTCTATTAATGCTATTGAGTGTGAGTAGAAGGTTCATCATTTCCATTTGATTATCCTAAATCGTTGGGATGGAAAATTAAAAAATTGTTTAAGATTAAGGTTATTACTTCAGTTAAACTAATATAAGGTTTTAGTTTGTTTAAAAGATGAAAATAAAAAACTATCTTTATTGAATCCTCTAGGATAATTAAATACAAATGCCTCTAAGTTTGAAAGTATGTTTGTGATATTTTATAAGTCAATAAGATATTATAGCAAGCTTTTTTGGCTTTATAATAATTTGAATGACTTATTAAATGTTAATTATTGTTATAAAATAAGATGGATAATGAAAATGGTTTAATTCTAATTTGGACAGAAAATTGCTTATACTAATTTTTATTAAAGTTGATTTTCATTTCAAATGTACATGTAGCTGGCACTCAAAAAGGTTATTCAAATTTGACTTTAATAAAACATTAGAAAATCTCAATCATTCTTTTTTGGATTCAAAAAGCTATTAATACATTGAAGTTAAATTACAGCATTTTTCTCTTAATAAATAGTCTTTAACTATTTTTCTTAAAACAAATTTCCTCTAACTCTTACACAAAGTATCTAAAATTCTGAAATTCTTTTTAAATCATCTAATTTTCATTTTTAGAAGTTTTTGGAGAGTATAAAAATTTTACTAAATAAACGTGATTATCAAGATTTCCTCTTTGGATTGGGAAGAATTATAAGTGTTTATAATAGTAAATAATTTAATTCTTTTAATTAAATGGTATTCAAGAAAAAATAATTTCATTTTAGTACTTGTCTTGATTGTTGTGTGATAATTGCCTATACAAAATTCAATAAATTTGAATCAAGTTGAACAAGCATTTTAAACACAAAATTATTGACACTAACATAATGAATGCTGACTTTATTTCTCATAAAACTGATATTTCTTTTAATGGTTCTAAATCTCGGATGAAATTAAATTATCATGATTGATTATACAAATTTTTAAAATATTAAATCCAGAAAAAAATCTATGAAAAAATAGAAATTTTGAAATCTATAAATTAAAATATATATTCCAATTAAAGTTTTTTCTCCAAGTTAATGGCAATGATTCACCAATAAAAGTTAAAATTATAGAAAATTCATTTATTATTAGTACTACTATAAGTAGATATCAAAAAATACACAAAAATATGATTGATTTAATCTTTAGGGGGGGGGGGGTTTTGTAAGTCAACCTATTTACTAGCTTTATTTAGATCAGAATTGTAATAAAAAAATTATTCTGCAATAATTTATCCTTATGACTCTTGAAACTTTTTAACATAATAATTAGGATAATTGTTAAGACTCAAAATGAATTTCGATTGCTTGGTGTAGATTTTGAAAAAATTGACTATGCGCAATATTTTAGGACATCTAGTTATTTTAGTACTCTAAAGAATTCACCTTTAAAAATGAAAAGGTGTTGACAAATATGATTAGCATAACTTTAAGATCAATTTAAGTTTGCTTTTAATGACATCCGAAGGAGTGGTAAAATCTTTTTCATATCAAAAATAAATATTACATAATTTAATGTATGTTGATAAATAAATTAATTACTAGTTTCTAATCCATGTCATTTAAATAATTTAATTAAATTAATTTGAATATAATATATATGAAATTAATCAATTAAAAAATAAATTTACAAATTTCATTAGTTATAAAGAAAGTAAAAGTAAGATCAAATATTCAAAAGGGTAATTTAGTCATTTATTATTAATATTAATATTCATAAAAATATTATATAGTGAATGTAATTACCATTAATATTTAAAAATTAAATTCAAATCAAATATATAATTCTCAAATTGAAATATTAGATTATAGTTAAAGTTAAAATGAAAAATTAGGCTTTTTTAATGAATAACGGATGATATAATCAAGCATTTATCATTTAGTTAATTTTTTCTAACAAAATCTATTTTGAAATAGAAACTCTTAAATAAGTGTAAGGTAAGCACAACAGAGTCAGACAATAAGAATTATATTCGTTAAAAGAATGAAGAATTCTAATTTAATCTAATTATTTAATATTGAATGACCTTAAGATTTTAGATGCAGGCGTTACCATTTTTTCATTTCATTTTGCTCTAATATAAGTATTAATATTAGAAACAAGATAAATGAATTGTCATTAAATTTAACATAGAATGAAGAAAATAATTATTGGTTGTGATTAAATAATACAAATTGTCATGTAACCTAATACAATATTACATTTAACTAATATTTTGTCATAAGTTTCTAGTTCACAAAAATCATATGAGAAAAAAAAATAGTTGCTTTTTGTAATAAAATAAATTATTACAGAATCATCCAATCCAAATAAAAAAGAGTAATAATATAAGCACAAATATGGAGCAAGTAAACGCTCAAAATTATCAATGATATCACAGTGGGTTCAAGTTTTAAATTAAAAGATGCTTATAATTGAAATAATCCTTCATCTGAAGATGAATAAATAATTCGATTGTAATATTTTCCTTTTAAATACAGTATTGCATAATTAAATCACAAATATCATTTAATTAGGAGTATAAAGTTGGTTTTGTTTTTATATTTAAGTTAAAATTATGCTGCTCCTCATGGAACTTATGGATATGAAATGAAAAAATTATAAAGATTTTACTAGTTGATTTAAAAATATTGTAAATTGTTGTTTTCAATAATGCTTATTGAATACAAGAGGAGCTTAATATAATATGCATAATTTACTTAAAGAAGGAAGCATTTGAGTCGTTGGAATTTATATTTCGTATCACCTACCAAAATTATTGAAAGGGAAAGATTTTCTAATCGAAGTGTTTATATATTTATCTTATCTAACCCTAAAGATTTAAGAAAAAAAAAATTTTTAACAAAGAAATAACAAGTATATTAAAGCGAACAATAACTATTCAGCAAATTCATCAATTTATTTTAGTCCAGATAAATAACATTTTTAATTTGAAATATATTTTTTGTAATAATCCTTATTGTGTCATAAAAATATCACAGAATCATCTTCTCTAGATATAAGGAAACTGCTTGTAGAATTTTAAGAGGAGTGCCATATTTTTATCTTACCAATAATTTAATTTTTTTCAAATGATCTTTTATAGCATTAAGTTGTGTCATTCATAAGTATTCATATTAATCCTAAACCTTTCGTAATTCTCTATGTTCATTTATTTGATAGGTTAATTTTAGTACCTATTCTGGATCATGATTGATTAAGGTCAGCTGAATATGTTTAATTTTTAAAAACTTATTTAACGTCTATATTTGATCCATCTAAAAATAAAATAATTGTAATTTTAATTTTTTAGAAGTTTCTAACATCTAAGGAATTAGATTAAATGCCTTTTTCTTATTTGTTTTATTTCTATTCAACAAGACAGCTTCATTCATCTCATACTTCTTGGGTATTATTCTATATTTTTGATTAATTGCTTAAATCTAATGTTGATAATTTTTGAACTCAATTCCTTAATTTCATATAGAGTAACTTATCTTTGTAATAAATATTATCAATTTAATCCAAGATTTACTCATAATTTAGATATATTTGATAGGTGTTATTTATAATAACATTGGTATTTTTTTTTTATTTATAATAATGAAAACATTGTACAAATCAAAAATATATATTCCATTTTATCCTATTATTTTATAACTAAATTGTGCATTTAACGGTCTGAAAGTATTTATTACAGTATAAGAATCAGTGAACCCAGCTTTACCTAAGAATAAATGAGAGCTTGAAGAAAGAAATGGAAGGAAGATAAAATTTTGTAGTCATTTGAGATAATATTGAATTATTCTAGTTAATTCCTAATTGAAGCATATCCAAATTTGATTTTTCAAATTTAATATTTCTTAATGTTTGAAAAATTGTAGTTTTTTTTTTAGAGACATAACAATTTTTAAGTTTTAACATATTCTGTTATTAGTCTTTATTATAACAGACTTTTTTTTGCGAAATTTGATAATTTATAATTTAATAGAACATATTTTATATATATTTTTAATATATTAAATTTTGCTTGCTTCCTTCCAATTTACTTTATTCATATTTTGTGATTAAGCTATTTCAATAAAACAAATTTACAGATTGGCTCATAATTTTTATGTTAACTAATTTTAACCTTCATCATATATATCTAAAAATTAATACAAAAAATAATAAATTTACTTTTTTTGATTAATAAGTGTCCTTTATTAAGAGTTTATGGGGTTGAGATTTGAATGTTTTTTGCAAGAGATAATTATGCCATTTAAAACATAAGCCAATTTAATTGGAATGATTTATAACCTAAAATGATATTTGAATATTAAAATCATAATGTATTTTAATTCCAATTANGAAGTTTCTAACATCTAAGGAATTAGATTAAATGCCTTTTTCTTATTTGTTTTATTTCTATTCAACAAGACAGCTTCATTCATCTCATACTTCTTGGGTATTATTCTATATTTTTGATTAATTGCTTAAATCTAATGTTGATAATTTTTGAACTCAATTCCTTAATTTCATATAGAGTAACTTATCTTTGTAATAAATATTATCAATTTAATCCAAGATTTACTCATAATTTAGATATATTTGATAGGTGTTATTTATAATAACATTGGTATTTTTTTTTTATTTATAATAATGAAAACATTGTACAAATCAAAAATATATATTCCATTTTATCCTATTATTTTATAACTAAATTGTGCATTTAACGGTCTGAAAGTATTTATTACAGTATAAGAATCAGTGAACCCAGCTTTACCTAAGAATAAATGAGAGCTTGAAGAAAGAAATGGAAGGAAGATAAAATTTTGTAGTCATTTGAGATAATATTGAATTATTCTAGTTAATTCCTAATTGAAGCATATCCAAATTTGATTTTTCAAATTTAATATTTCTTAATGTTTGAAAAATTGTAGTTTTTTTTTTAGAGACATAACAATTTTTAAGTTTTAACATATTCTGTTATTAGTCTTTATTATAACAGACTTTTTTTTGCGAAATTTGATAATTTATAATTTAATAGAACATATTTTATATATATTTTTAATATATTAAATTTTGCTTGCTTCCTTCCAATTTACTTTATTCATATTTTGTGATTAAGCTATTTCAATAAAACAAATTTACAGATTGGCTCATAATTTTTATGTTAACTAATTTTAACCTTCATCATATATATCTAAAAATTAATACAAAAAATAATAAATTTACTTTTTTTGATTAATAAGTGTCCTTTATTAAGAGTTTATGGGGTTGAGATTTGAATGTTTTTTGCAAGAGATAATTATGCCATTTAAAACATAAGCCAATTTAATTGGAATGATTTATAACCTAAAATGATATTTGAATATTAAAATCATAATGTATTTTAATTCCAATTAGCTTTGCATAATTTGGTTCATTCAACCATTCAATTTAAATAAATTACATGAGATTTCTTTTAGATAAGAGAAATAACTCAAAATTATTTCAGCATAAATATAGAAATAAATCATTTAAAAATATGAAGGGTCATTTAATTAAATAGGATTCTAAATAATTTTCTGTTCTGAAGAAACTTTCACTATAATCGCAAATAGAACCCTTTTAGCTCCATATAAAATTAATTAAATTGAAAAATAACTGGGTCATTGTCCTTTTTCAATAATATAAAACTATTAATCAGGTAATTTATAATATTATACTATTTAATCAAAAGATAACTCAATCAGTCAATCATATACTATGCAATTATTTTTTCCAATCTATTGCATTAGCATTTTTTTTAATTTATTTACCAATTATTACTAGAAATATTTCTTAAGAATTCCAAAATATGGAGACAAGAATGAAAATTTATAATATATCGATAAGAAAGTTTACATTATTGTGTCTTTCTGATTTTTGGGTACAAAAAAAATACATTATTAAAATTGCTTGAAGAATTTTACGAATTGGTTTGTGATTCATTTCATCAATCTAAATAGAATTCTCGATAAAGATGGTTTACCAAAAGTTACACTTATTCATCTTCTTTATGAGTTTTTTTGTGTGCTTTGCTATAAGGAAGTTTAAGGGAGGTTGCTACAGATCTAAAAATTCGTTTGTTATGCATTTAGGAAATTCTAAATATAGATAAGTATGAAAAATATTTTTGTATTTCTGAGTTGAGATCGAAGGACAAGTATAGAGTAAATGTTGGAGCAGGTAGATTTAAAAGAATTAAAATTTCTGTTTCTACTTCATTTTTAAGAGATTTATGACAATTTTCCAATTAAAAACTTTAAAGTTCATCCTACTTTTTCAAGCTAAAAATTAATTTTTCACAAGCAAATATCTAATTATCTTATTCTTCTTCATATTCAGATTTATAAGGTGATTTCAAAGGGAGCTATTTGACAGAGTCTTAAATTTGGTGAAAAAAGATTTTTCAGGCTCAAATTCTCTTGTAAATGGATGATTAAAAATGATTTATAACTTATATTCAATTGAGATTATAATATGATCGACCATATTAGATAGATCAATTAGAGAACGTTGTTGGTGGGTTGATACTAGTTAGAGTCGATGGATGATTTTAAATTCTATGTAAGGGTTCTGAGTGTTTTTTCTAATTTCTTTTTCATAACTTTAAATATTTGTGAATTCTTTTATTAATGATTATAGATTCTTCATTCTTTTGTCAATATTTAATTATTTTTATTTATTAGGATTTTTAATGATAATTTAATATTTATTTAATCTATTAAGGCATTTAATATTTATTTTAGAGAAGACAATTATGGTAACAGTTAATTCAAACTTTTATTTAAGAAATTCAACATTCCAAAAACCTAATGTGTTAGATTTACGATGATTTGAAAAGAAAGCTCTTAAAGACTTTTTAATTGCTGATTGATCTCAACTAGATTAAGTGCTTAAGAAGAGCAGAGTTATTCCATGTCACAAATTATATTTTTTAATATAAATTCTATATAATTAATTTATATTATTTATTGGAGTGGATAAAAGATTATATTCGCTTTCCTTTACGTATAGATTTTATTTGATTTTTAGGGGAAGTTTTAGTCATGCAACAATCAAATCTTTTTGATAATTTTTAAATTAAACTATAGATATATAAAAAAATTAGAAATAGTTTAAAATAAACTTCCCGTTTAATAGAGGATTCTCTTTCTAAGTAACATTGAGAATGATTGATACTTAGAATTCTTTCAAAAAAGATGTTTTGTATCAAGAAAAAGAACCTTAATATTAGCGCAGCAAAAAAATAGTTAAATAGTATAAATAATAATTATTAATTCAAATGAAATTATAAAAATTCTTATCTCATGAATAAACTTTGAAAATCAAAGAGAAGGAATTGCTAAACTGTCTCGTCATTTTATTGAATTATTAAAATTACTTTTAAGTTTTACAGAAAAAAAACTTAGAAAGAATGGTTAAGATTTAGATGTTGATATTAATTCATTATTTACAGGTTTGGTTTATCAAAGAAAAAACAGATTTCTCTCTTTATTAAATGATCCTGCATGGATTCTAGATGCCCTTCTTGAGTTCCAGTTTATGAATGTTTTTATAATTTAAGAATATATTAATTTTTCAAAACCGATATCGTTTTTATTTTTAAATAACAAAAATAATTTGAAAAAAATCAATCATTCTTGAGCATGTGATGAATATAGGTGACTTGATTATTCTTGGAAGTGTTACATTAAAAGTATAGTTTAAGTTTATAAAAAAATACTGTTAAAAATAGTTTACCTTATTTTATCCTCATAAAATTTTTACATTTATTCATTTTCAGATTTGTCTAGTAAATATCTTCAGATTCTATTCATGAACATATTTAATATAAAAATTAAATGGATAGATATTTTATAGATAGAAGACTATGATTTGAAATCAGCTGAAACAGGACTGCTTAATAATGTATTTATTTACATTTTTTATGTCAGAAAAAAGTAGATAAATTTCTTTTCTTTTTTTCTGAGATTAAGATTAAAATAAAGTTATAAGTTTCTACTAAAATTGTAAAAAATAAAATAAAAAACAAAGGATTTCTTAAGGAAAAAGGCTGATAAAACATAAGGAAATAATTAGATTTGGATATTGTAAGGGGGTATATCACGAAGAGTGTAACTTTTTGCTAATATTGTTTGACTTTTCATAACTACTTCAGTAATTAGAATAGTAAAATTAATAATATATACTTTCCATTAATTAGGTGTCCTAAATTGAAAAAATAAATAAAACCTGAGATTATATAATCTGTTCTAAAATTTTTAAATGTGATTTTAATTTTAATGTATTGTCAATCACAGGATTTAGGTCTATTAATTGATATTTGAAATAGTATAATTTATAACATCTTAAGGTACTCAAAAATTGCATTAAAAATAACATACTGTTGGTTATAAATCTTTTAGATGGGTTAACATATTATATAGATTTAGAATAAGTATAAAGAGATCTTCTGGATTTAGAAATATATTGAATATTTTTTTAAGTAATAAAATTAGTCAAAAATTGTTTATTTTTTAAAGTCTTTATATTACTATGCAAAAAGTACATTTTATAATAGTTTCAAGCATACATTTGATTATAGATTTTATAGATGAGTTACTATATTATATAGATTTGAAATGAGGATAATGAAATCTACTAAATGGTATAAATATCTAAATGTTTTAATAAGAAATAAAAAAGTTACTATTTTCTATTACTATCTAATAGATTCGCTATATTTATCTAGTTTTCCCTTTTTCTACAATACTTACAGATCGAAGGTAAATATCTAGAATTAAGCCAACCTACATTTTAAATAATGGTGTCGAAGAAATTTTATATTTATTCACATAATTTAGTATTATTTCCAAAAATTTACAAAGTTTAATGTCAATGCTAAAATTAGACTTTCTTTAAAAATAGCAGATATAATTCTTAAATTTTATCAAAAGCGAAAATTTGTAAATTAACACTCTAAAGATATTTGAGATGAGAGTTGATTATATATGCAATTTGTGATTAAAGTTAGAAAATTTAATTATTTTTATTTTTGGGGAGATGGATTTATTATTTATTAGTCAGAAATTTCCGCAAAATACATTAGAATTCTAAAAATAATTATAACTAAGAGGGAAATCACTTTAGAATATCTAAATAAACAATAATGCTTAATTTCAAAATTATCATCAATTATTTCTAAAACTTACCCTTTAGAATATTAGAATCGCATTATTAACAAAGATAATCCAATAAATTTCTAACAAATCGAAGGGAAAAATGCGATTTCATTTTTACAAGAGATTTTAGTGATAAATTAAAAAGATTTGTTATTTTTTATAAATTATTACTTTTAGATGATAAAATTGAAAATAAAGAAAAATTCCTTAAATATAAATCATCGTTTATATTAATCTATTTTAATAATGATATTAAAATAATATCTTAATGATAATTTTTGTAAATTTTTTTTAGATAATTAAATATCAAATCTATGGTTAATTTCTGCTTTTAAGGCATGCACATTTTTAATAGATTCCTCCACAAGCATAACAAAATTAAAATTTGCACCTGCAAGTCATATGATCGCATCCTGATATCTTCTCAACCCAAGTTTTACATTAAGGGCATTATTTATATTTTGATATCATCATTAAATTTAAAAACTTGTCATCTAATTATTATTAATTCAGCCCATTATTCTTGGTCTCTATATGGTTTTATTAATTAAAATATGAATATTTGTTTTTTTCTGATAAAAGAATGTTATAATTCAATGGAGGAAGTTATACTTATTGTAAATCTGTTGAGCCAAAAAATTAATAATTCATGAATTATTATTATTTTTCAATTGGATTTTATAAAGCTGGTTACAAAGGTTAAAAATTCACAAATTATTATTATTTTTCAATTGGATTTTATAAAGCTGGTTACAAAGGTTAAAAATTCACGAATTATAATTATTGTTAAGGAGGAATATACTAATTTGTATAAGAATTCAAATGAAAATTTGGATAATTATTTGATTTTATAAATTAGTTTTTTTCAGTTGCTAAATTTTAAAATTAGTTTTATAGGTTAGGAAATTATGGATTTTGAAAGGATATCATTTATTACTAGTTCTATTGTAGTTTGTTTAAATTATTAGTAAATTAATTTTATTGATATACAGCATCGAGTTCTTATTGTTTTTAATTTTTCAAATATTCTGCGCATGTCAAATTATGATGATATTCTGTCTTACAACTTAAACAATATGTTTTCAAACAAACTGGACAACTAAAATAAATATCTCCAGCAATAAATACGTATTAACAATCTGGAGTTGGACACCATGAATACTAGAATAAATGTAGCAAATACTTCGTCATTATGCGTTTCAACATACTATTTGATCTTATTATTCTTCAGCCTAATTTCTAGTTCTATAAAAATGAATTTTACTTGTGCTCCTTGAATCCTAATTAATTACTTTCTAATAGAAGATCTTTAACTTTATCATTTTGTTTTTTTATGCTTTTTTATTTCAGATTAAAATCTATCTAATTCTATTAAAAATTTTGTAAAATATTATTTTGTTTTCCGTCTTTTTCCATTTATTTAACTTTGATCTTGGATGGTTCATCATATATTTCCATTTCCAATTGCTAGTACAATTAAATAATCTAATAATTAGAATATTATTTGTATTTTTACATCTTCATTGCTATTATAATATTCGTTGTATAGTTTTTTTATTCTATTGTTACTAATGATTTAAAGATTCACTTGCTATCTTACATTCAATATTTAATTCAAAAAGTATTAAAAAAATTCATAATTTTCAATCTTATTTTATTTAAATACACTGCCTAAAATAAAGATATCCATGATAAAATCTTATTCCTACTATAAATTTGTAAAGTTACATTTTTCTTATCAAAATTTTGGGATATAAGATCTACAATTTATTCAATTTCTATCATAAAATCTAATAATTATTATGAATGAAATTAACTTAATTCTAAATTCATATATAGTATATTTGTCTAATAGACAGATATAGCTATATTCATAATGAAGGGTGGAGGTTTATAGAAATTATGAAATTTACATAATCTCTACTATATGATTAACTAAATATTTGTAATTTTTACTTATTATTATCATCCCAAATTCCAAAATGAAAATAAAATTTTAGAAAGTAGCCTTTTCGTCCTGCTAAAACATTTAAAATTCAATACTAAAATCTATTATCTGAAATATTTTTCTATAAACCAAGATTGATATAAATTGAATTTTTTTTTTCATTCAGTTAGAAAAAATTTATTTATGTAAAAAAAATTGCAACAAAAATGTGAATTAATTTTTTGATTTTGTTTGAAAATTTAAATTTTCACGACATATTTGAATGAACTCTTCTTAAAAAAAAACCTGTTTGAAATGAAAAATTTAACAGAACATGATAACATTTGCTCGAATTAAATGAATCTTCTGGTATGACTGTTACATATCAGCTTTCACAATTGATCCATTTTGATTTCAAATTCAAAGATGAAATGCAAGAAAAAAATAATAAGACATTTTTAGAATACTTAATCATCAAATAAAGCGGATGGTATATATATTTTGTTAGAGTTTTACAATATGGCAATTTTATTAGAGATCATACTTTTAGTAAGGATTTATAAAATTAAAGCATTTTTTTATTTTAATAGATTTCTGCCTTTTGATGACGGATTGGTTAATAAAATTTATTGTGTAATTTTAAATAATATTTTTTTATAGGATATATTCTTCTAAACAATATGGAGGTTCAATAGAGAAAAATCCACCCACTTTTAGAATCTAAACAACAGAACACCATCATAAAGATTGTTCAGAAGTAAAAGAAGATATTTCTCTAAGAATAGCTTAACTTCAAAATTATATTTATTTCTATATTATAATTTCACCAAAATAGTTATAGATTCCATTTTAAAAATTACAATTATTTGATAATTATTATCCAAAAAAAAACTAAATATGAAGGTGTCTTTTTCGACCATTAACCATGGAGAAAAGTTAAAAGTTGTAAGAATTAAACATTAGAAGGGCTCTAAAGGCCTGTTATAAAATAGGATGAAAGAGAGTGATAATACACTACGTTAAGTATAAAACCCCTTAACATTTCTCATCTTCTTAAGACCCACTAACCTCAGTCCACTAAGAAGCATCCATTGAAAATAATGCATTATAAACTATATTGCCTATCTTAATGTATACACTAATAGCAAGGTTTTATAAAATATTTTGACATCTTTTATCTAACTATCTAACTTAGCTACAATAGATACCAAAGTATCTCCTTTCATCCTATTTTCTTATAAAGTTTTCTCCTTAAAATTTCAATTCATTAATTTAGCAAACTCTGAAATAATTAACCTAAGCTTCAATGATTTACAAAGAAGATTTAAGTTTAATATTACAAAAGGCTAAAAAAACAATTAAATCTTAAAACATTGCAAAATAATGTAAAGAGATATTAAAAGATTTTAAAACCTCAAATGCTATGAGCAATAAAAAAACTTTTTTCAAATATTAAAAAATGAATTGTAATAAAAAAAATGATGAATTCTCTATCAATTAATTATTATTCATATTCAATATAGTGTTTTTAATTGTTAAAATAAATTCATTTGATTACAGAATTTTAAGAGATTAAAGGAATGAATTGCAACCTATTGAAATTTAAAGTAGCAAAAATTAAGTAAAAATCATTCCATAACTAATTTGAAGTGTCAAATGATTATACAAAAATTTAGAAATAAAGTTCACTTGAAATAATAATTATTCATAATTTATTACTAAGGGCATAGTTTTTCCTCGCTGCTAAAAGAATTAAGCCTGAGATTGAAATAAAACTATTTTGTTTAAAATTAAAAAAAATATCAAAATTTTGATGATCTGTTATATTTTCAAAATTATATACTTCATGCTCAAGAACTTACAGAAAATCTTTCCCTTTTTGATTTTGAATAAAATATAAAGAGATCATTCTAAACTAAAATGTACAATCATAATGATAAACAACCATTGTAATATATTCATATGTTTAATAATTCAAATGCTGAATAGTTTTTACTTCAATAGACTAAATATTTTCGATCATCTGTAACCATTCCATTAATTTCATAAGAATCACAGTTTTATTGATTAACTATTTAATGCATTTAATTTTTATTTTCTATGATAATATAAATGAATGTATTATGCCTTATTAATATAAACTTACTCGATTGATTTTAGATTATTGGAAATTGATATTCATCATTAACTTTATTATTTCTCCCTAAATAAATAGTCTTCTACTATTTTTGTGAAAAAATTCCTTCCTTTAATTCAAAAACAAATGATTTAATCTAATTCTTGACCCCCAGATATTCATATAAACTAATCCTCTTTAAGAACTTAAGTTTTAGTCCTTCTGCTTAGATCGACTATTATAGATGAATTGATAAACAAATTTAATTCAATTATTTGTTTTAATAAACATTTATTCTAAATTATCATTACTTTCTATAAATTTCATCATTTATAACAAAATATTAAAATTCAAACTAATCATTTTAATTAATTTCCAGTAAGTTTCTGATTAATTCAAACAACTGTGGTATTATGTTTATTTTATGAATACATATGAAACAATTCATTTTTTGTTAAAATCTACCTTCCATACAATAATTAACTTATCACTACTTCCAGAAAAAGGCAAATCCTTATTTGAACTTATGATTAAACACATCACCCAATGTGTTTAGCGTTAATGACGTTTTAAAATAATTGAATCATTTAAATTTATTTATTTCCAGCATCTAATAGTATTATCACCTGAACTTGAAATAAAAGAATTAAGCTTCTTACTATAAATTAAACAATAAATCCAATCACTATGTTCTGTTAAAGTTGTTATTAGGTTTATTATTCCATCATTGAATCTCTGAACTTTAATATATTTCTCTTCATTTTATATCATAATTGACCCAGAAGAATTAAAAGCAATTGTATTAATTTCAGCATTTGACTTTACAGATTAATCAACTAACTTAAAGTTTATTTTTTCTTCTTATACCATTTGTTTTTCATCCTAAATCAATAATTTGATTTTTATAAGAGATTTGAGTTGAATTTGTTATTCTAAATTTTCTATATCTTAATTATATTCCACATAATCTAATTCTAAACTGTTTAACTATCAATAATAGGTCTCATAATTTTATAATTGAATTTATTTTTTTATTTATAGACCACTTTTTGTTTCGAAGATTAATTAATTTACAAAATTCTTTTATAATAATTTTTATTAATTGTTGAGATGTTTTCTTAATTAAGTTTGAAATTTTCTAACCACTCCTAGAAACTATATTGAGAATAACTTACTCAAATAATTTTGATTTCAATTCCTAAATTTATTCAAATACTATTTCAATTATTTTAATTGGGTGATTAATTATATGTTGTACTAGTTCCATCTTCTCATTTTATTTTTCTGTAAACAATTCAATAACTTTCTATAATATAACTAGCGTCAAAGTCAATATGCTCTAAGGATTTTAAGCAAAGGAATCTTTAATTTCTTGAAAGATTTGGATTTAGCTAAATTAAAAAATTGGCAAGTTGTGTTTTTGAAAACAAGAATAGCATAGTTTGTTTAATCATTATGTTAAATTATAAAATGAATTTCTCTTAATTCAATATTGAAGAATAACTAATATCATCCTATTAATAATTAAGAACTATTTCAAATAAATTTTAATCGCATAGCTAAGAAGAGGGTTTAGGAATATACAAAGATATTTTTCCAATAAAAGGTTTTGATTAAAAGTGATGATTCTTAAGTAAGTTTTCATATTTTTTATTAGTTTATGACTCATTAATCATATTAGATAAACAAATATATTATTTATCATTTGATTATTTATCATTAATAATATTAAATAATTTAATAATCGATACCTTAAACAATAGAGATACTTATAACTTGAATTATTAGAGGTTATTTCTTAGGGGAAAAAAAAGTGGATTTATTTGATATGAATAAAAATTATTTATATCATGAACATTTGATAAAAATATATATGTATAAATAGATAATCTAAGTATAATTTTTTTTGCTTGCGAGGGTTTTTAATGTTAGGAATATTTAATATATTAAACTATAAATCAAAGAGAGAAGATAGGTAAACCCAGTTAATATTATAAATAATTTAGGTTTTTTTTGATTTCATAAACTCTCTATTTAATCTATTCGTGTTTTATTAATTTAGATTGTAATTTACTAAAATTTGAAGTTCATTTAATAAATTTTATTACCTTATTTTATAAAAAGACCTTGAAAGAAATTCTTACTGATTAGAAATTTTTATTGAGAAATTGAGGTACTAAAATGTAAAAGAATATTTCCATAATCAATCCATAATATTTTTTGTAGCAGTTATTTTGATTCATTTAATAATTGACATCATTAGATAGTTTTTAATATTTGATATTATGAAACATCATTTTTTGATTAAATTCTTTAAAGATTTAATTCATTGGTTTATATCATCATTTGGAACCAAAGAATTTAAAATATAATTCTTTTATATTCACATATGGTTATGCAAATTAGTTTATAAATAATAATATAAAATTATCGTTAGTATTATAAAATTCTTGATTACGTAATTTGACTATGGACTTTTAAAATGTACCAAGCCTATTTGATGACATTATATGACATCATTTTTCTTTTAAAACAATATTAAAGAGAATATATAATCTAATTAAATAATAATATACAATGTTGACTAACTTGCTGCTATTTGCATTTATAATAAAGAAGGCTTATTGTTAAAGCGAGCACAATTAATATCCATAAAATTCATTTTTATAAGAATCATTTAGAAGCTAGTAAGATCCTTATGATGTCAACTATTAGGAAGATTAAAGTAAAGATAAATATGTCCTTTTTTACTTCCATTAATATACTAATTTCATTGGATGGGCAATTTTAGTTGATCTTGGGATAATTGCAAATAGATATGGTATTCTGTTAAAAAACAAATATGATATTCATGCTATCATAATGAGTATTGTGGTTTTACCTTCAATCATTGCAGAGTTATTTATGATATTTTCAGGAAATACTCCTCCTCTTAATGGGAACCAAAATCTATAGGGATTACATAATATAATTGGATATACATTTTTGGGCTTGATGATTTTTCAAATGTTAGGAGGCGTTATAATTAAGTTTTGTATTCAATCAGTGAACACTTAGACACATCTAAAAATAAAATCCTTAATGCATATTTATTTGGGATACACAATTTATCTTCTTGGGAAAATCTAATTAGGATTTGGATATTATATGACTTATCAAAATTAGAAAGAAAATGGGAAAGGCGATATAATATCTTTTTGGTGTGTGTATGGGTTTATTTTTTTGTGGAGAATCATTTTTGAAATGTTTTATCAAAATGGAATGATATATTTAATACTTAAAAAACAGAATCAACTTCCAAAAGAACACTCTGGAACACTATAGGATTCATTATTAATTTAATATATTGAATAGAATGGTATATTATATTTCTAATAAATTAGAATAATCACATATATATAATGAATTTCAGAATAAACTTTGGTTGATTTTTAATGATGAAATCATTGATTTAACAGGATTTTCACATCCAGGGGGTTAATATATTTGGGAATGTGTAAAAGGTAGAGAAGTATCTAGATTTATTTATGGTGGTTGTGGATTAGAAGATGGAACAGCCAAATAGTATCCTCATTCTAAAAATGCTGTTGTATTATTGAAAAATCATGTAATTGGATCATTAAATACTATTAAATTCACAATTCCTATTGATGAAAATACTAGTACATTGTGGAAATTAGAAACTATAACAAAATTAAATGATAAAACAAGCTATTTTGGATTCACTAATCCTAAATATAATATAATATCTCAATTCACTACTATTCATTCATTTGGTAAGTATTTTCAAATATAATCGAGTTCATCTAAAAAAACTCCAATTAGACAATATACATGTATTGCTTCAATGGCTCCTGAGAATGTTGCTTATAGAAAAGAACTTGTTAAATATATTGACTATGTCTATACAACAAAATAGTAAGCCAAAGTTCCTTAATAGCCAAAATACTTGAAGGAATTACCTCTAATAATTAAGTATTATGAATCTAAAAATGGTTTCTCTTAATATATTCATAATCATAAGGATGAAATGTATGATATTTAGGGACCTTATGGACCACCTCATGGTATACCAAATAGTGGCAAAATTGTTATTATTTGTGGAGGAACTGGAATATTTCCATTTTTAGATTTATTAGATTTTCTTCTAAAAACTGTCATCTACTAAATTGCCTTAAATAAGTTTGGGAAGTAAACTGCTGATAATTTAAATCCTTATGATTGTTAATTCAATCCAAATATTCATATCACGTTATTTTTTGCTGCTGCTAATAAAACAGAATTAATTGGATCTGATATTTTATTTCCAATAATTTAATTATAAAAATATTTAGATAAACCATTTTTGAGATTGATCATTAAAATAAAAGATAAAATTGAAGGAATAGAAACTATTGAGGAGAGATTTAGTAAATAAATGTTTGATAAATTTTTGGGGAAAACTTTGGATTATTAAAGATATTTGATTTGTGGACCTCCTCCAATGTAAGCATCAGTACCAATAATCCTTTAAGAAATGGGTATATAAAACCGATTTATCCATTTCATCTGATTTTTATTTACAAAATTTTATAATTTTTAATGAACAACATTTTTAAGAAATGGAATCATTACAAGTATTCCATTCATAACAGATTGTCCATCCAAAATATAAAATAAAAGACTTTATTCTTTAGAACGAATTAATTGTTTAATTCAATAATATATACATTTTAATAGAAAACCAAAAAAGTCCATTAGTTGGTTTTAACTAATTGAGAATCAGATTTATTATTAAAAATTATATAAATAATAACATAATGTAATGTATGAATTTATCAGGATTTCATTAGAATTTCCATTAAATATTGCCGGTTTAATAATTATAATTGACAATATTATAATATCATATTGAATGCTTGAAAAATAATTATTTTATATGTACAGAATTCGATCTATTGATAGTTCAATACTACTTTCTTAATTCATTGAATGGAACAGCAGCAGTATAGAAAATGTCAGAAATTTCTTTCAGTTTGAAATCAAATAGTCTCTTTTATTATAAGCTCAGGAGAAAATGATTTTTGTAAAAAATATATGAATAACTACACAACTAATTTTAGAATCAAATCTTAATTATTGGAACAATAAGAAAATCTGAGTTAATGATAAAAACAAGTGAATTCACAATGAGTCTTATTAATGGGCAACATTTATTATCGTTAAGTTCATGTGAATTTTAGAGGAAAGATTTAGAAAATAGAATAAGTATTATTTGCTTACATTTGACGCTGATTAAAAAATATTATTGAATTAAATTAAATCAAATAAAAAAATTAAAGAGAATTAAGTTAAATAATTTTTACATTCTATTGTTTTAGTAAAATTTTCAGAAGGAAAATATCAACCTTAAATTTCATTTTTGAGATTAATCGATTCAATTAATGAGTTTGGAAATAATATTATATGATCATTATTTAAATTATGTAATTATTTACTATACAATTATCAGATAAAACCTAAATCTCAAGTTACATTTATATTTGTGTAATTGATTATTAGCAGATAAATATTGGTCTAACAAGTTCTTAATTCAATAATTTAAATTAAGCAAGAATAATATTATAGTTAAAAAAGAAATGGATTAATTTTTCTTTTAAATTAAATAATCTGAACATCACTGGCAGAATAATAACATAATTATTTCATAGTGAAGAAAAATCAGGCTAATATAAAATTGAATTAAGGTAGAATTAATTTTTGCCAAAAAAAGGAAACAATTAATAAATAATTACAAATGATGCACGCTTTAAAATCTTAATTAAAACAGATTTATATATAATTTCCCACATATTATACTTTAAATATATATTTTAATTCTTCATATAATAGAAATGTATTGATTAATAATTATAAATATTTTTATATGTTTATTTGAAAAAGAATAAGAAACGTATCAAAAATTAAATTTGAAGTGATTCTATTTCTGATATCAATAAACTACAAGGAATATTCTTTAATTAATCAATACGAATTTATCCTATTAGCTTTACCTATTGATATAAAATTAATAATCACATGCTAATCATTCCTAAAATATATTAAATGGAAATTCATACTTCTAAAGTGTAGTAATGATATATATGTAAACATTCTCATAGCTTAAGAATTTCATATATATTTAACATCAATTAATTTATATAAATTCTCCTTATTTTTGATTATGAATATGAATTTTTTCACACAAATTTACACGTTCTCAGAAAATGCATCATTTGAAAATTGATATGTTTATAATACTACACTAAAATGCAAGTAAATATGTAATATAAAATATAATATAAAAACTTTGTTATTTGAAAAAGACTATGAAAAATTTTTAATCTAAGAATTCTGTTACAGTAATTGAAATCAAACCTTTAGGATAAAATATGTATAATCAATGACAATACTTTTGGTTAATTATTATCATTAAGAATAACAAGCATTTCAGTTTGTTTTGTCATATACCATTGATGATATCAGACTTATTTTTAGTATTTCATACATTAATAATTATTTAATGTTTATTTGGTTCTTCCATTTTCATTTTTTAGGAATAATTGTTGAAGCGTATCATCTTTAGCATTTTGTGACTTCAACAATTTCTGGTGACGAGGGTAAAGACTATCATATTCATTTAGGATGGTTAATTAAAAACCCTTACAATGGAGCTACTGTTCATACATACGATTGTGGAGGAAACATAATTTTTGGGGGATATCAGAAATTTGGATGTTATTTGTCAACAAAAACTTAAATAATGAAATATTTCATGCTTCCACCTCATTACAAGGTGCGTATAGATATCAACTTTTGGAAGTTTTAATATTAATATATCTTAAGAATTGATGATTGGCCAAGTGCATAGCTTTTTTATATAATTGTAGATTAATGGACTTAATCTTGGTATTTTACAGATAATACAGGATCAAATATATGTGCTGATACTGGTTCGGACTATAGTTCTTCATAATATAATGATTTCCCTCTACATACATTAAATTCAATAATTGTAGAATTATACTCAGATTGTTCAACAACAGTATTAGTTATTTTTTAATTTTAAGAACTTTTGGGGACTTACTAATTTCTCTATAACGTTAAATGAATGTTACTTAGGATGCCAGTTTTGTTTAGATTCTACAACTGATTGTATCATGTGGATATTGTGGAAATCATTTTTTCAACTACAGAACCTTGATGATGGTCTTGAAGGTTGGATTAAGAATAAGTTTCCTACTTTTACATCATAAACCAATGATTGTAAGTATGTAAAGTAATTAGAGTTTAACTTAAAATGCTTGTCTTAAATCAACGGGATTCTGCAATAACTTATCTTACACTACCAGATCATCTTTCCTTAATAATACAATTTAGAATTGAATATCTTTCAGCTATGCCCATAACAGTTAGAGTTTACATCGATAATGAACGGAAATATGGACTTACTAGTTATAAAAAGTAGGTTGATTATAGAACATTGGTAATTGATGATACTAAAAATCAAATTAAATTAGATATATATAGCGTAGATGGCACAGTGGGCATTCGTGAATTGTCAGTCATTCTTCGAGGGCCAATAAACTTAATTTAATGTATTGATAATAATTTAGTACCTTTTGATGGTTGTTTTGCTAAGTAAGAATCATGTTTGGAAGGGTGTACATTTTGTGTAAAAGGAGAATGTCTGATGTGTGATACTAGTTGGGATTATAATAGTTTAAATAAAAATTGTGAACCATCTTGCGGAGATAAAATAATCACAGGAAATGAGTTATGTGATGATGGCAATGACATCCCTTATGATGGGTGTCATGAGTGTTAGTTTTCATGTCCTAAGAATTGCAAAAATTGTTAATTTGGTTAATGTTAGACATGCGACTTAGGATATCATTACTCTAATGGAATATGTAATCGAAATTATGAAAAATTACCATAAGATTAAATTTAAGTTGATTATAATTAACGTTCATATTTTATAGAGGAAACTGAAATTGTCATTTGTGGGGATGGAAAAGTTCAATAGGATGAATAATGTGATGATGGAAATAACATTTCAAATGATGGATGTTATAATTGTAATTTCTAATGTACATTAAACTGTTAAGAATGCAATTTTGGAGTTTGTTAATATTGTAGTCCAACATATGAATTAATAAATGGTAAATGTTTGGAATTTCAAACATAATTTAGATTTCTAAATTGTATTAGATCAGATATAAATGAAAATCAGATTTCTGATGTTACTTATTGTGATGATTATGACATTACATATAATCTTGAAATATCTGGAATTTAAAAGTAAAATATAGTATTTTAATGTCCCTAATATTGTGAAATTTGTGAAAATGGAAAATGTAAAAAATGTTTGGTTGATTATTTTCTATTAAATAATTTATGTATTACTTAAATTACAAAAGGAGCACTTTTATTTAAAGATGAACTACAATTGAGTCTAATTGAAATTGGATGCTATAAATGTAATGATAGTTGTCAAATTTAATGTCTTTAATGTTAGAATTCATATTGTTTTTCTTGTATTTAAGGATGGTAACTTATTGATGGAATATGTCAATAAATATGTGGAGATAATTAAGTAGCTATTTTATCTAAAGAAGAATGTGATTCAGATTTAAATGATTGTGTAAATTGTAAATTTATTTGTCCAGAAAATTGTTAAATTTGTATTAATTCAAAAAAATGTCTTATTTGTGAGTAGCCTTATGTTGAAATTAATAATGAATGTTAATTAATATGTTTAACAGAGTGTTAGAAATGTATTAATGGAATATGTCATGATAATTGTTTAAATGGAGAGATTAATATTGATGGCATTTGCTATTCAATTTGCGGTGATGGAATAAAATAATAAAAAGAATAATGTGATGATGGAAATAATATATAATTTGATGGATGTTTTAATTGTGAATATTCTTGTCCTAAATATTGTTTAAATTGTGAAGAAGGAATCTGTTTAGAGTGTTAATAATATTTTTAATTAATTTAAAATACTTGTTATGATGGTTGTGGAAGTGGAATAAAATCTTATGATGAAGAATGTGATGATTAAAATATTAATAATGTAGATGGTTGTTCTTCTAATTGTAAAATTGAAATTGATTATAAATGTTAAGACAAAACTAATAGTTACACAGAATGTTAATACTTTGAATCTCCTTATATGATAGTCTAATTCTTAAATTAAACATATAATAAATATTATATTTAGGTTTTATTCTCATAAAAAATTTATTTTAGGGATAATTATGATTTAAAATCTCTTTTTGAATTTAGTGTTAATGAAGCAAGTTCAGAAGATTTTGCAACAAAATTAGTATCCAATTACAAGCCAGTTATTAATTAAATTTTAAACTTTTAATTTTAGATAGAAATAGAATTCTTTTTAACAACTAATAATAGTCTAATAAGTTTATAAATATCTCTGCTGAATGAGGTATTTAATTAATATGATATGAAATTAATAAATCCATCTGAATAAATATTACTCAAATAATATACTAAACTTAGTTAATCTGATGTTGAAAAGACAAAACAACTCTCTTAATATTAAGAAATTATGATTATAGCTTAAGGAATTGGAAGTGTTGTAGTATTAATTTCTGGAAATTTCTAATTTTTTGTTGAAATATTGGATAACTTATAGTATCAATCATATTTAAAGTACACTAATATTATTTATCCTGAAAATCTCTACATCTTTTTTGAAACAACTAATTTAATAAGCATCATTCCAATTTTAGATCTTTTAAAAATTAGTCAATTTTATTAAATATTTCAATATTAAGACTTTATTGAGTCTTATGCTAAATTAAAGTTTTATAACTTAAATGCTCATTTAATAACTAATCTACAATTTTTCGTCATTTAGGTTATATTAACCTTTATATTTGTAATAATATTAAAAGTCATATGCTAAATCCTTTTTAGATTAATCCATAAAATCCAATTTTAACATTTGCTTATTTTTAAACTAAGATCTTTAAAATCAAAGATACTGATTAAATCACTAAATTGGATATATATTTTTTTTCATTTTATAATGATTTTTGTGTATTAATTTTATTAAGATGGAGGAGAGGGTTTATTATTAGCAAATGCTTGGGATTTACTATTTAAAACATTTTCATATTTAGAGTCCTCATCAAATTAAGATATTATTTCTCGAATATAAACTATTATATCTTATTTAACTTTGGCTATTGCAGGAAAGTTTATTATCTCATCATTAAAGAGAGGCTTTACAAGAAAAAACTATAACTTAAATTATAGATATAAGGCAGTATACTTACTTAAACAATTTTTTTTTTGCTATTTCCTAATATGTTTTCAAAATCATTCATTAATTTAATTAATAATGTTAACTACAACAAATATGATATATTTATGTTTATTAATATTTGTAGAATTCAATTTAGAAAAATTGGATAAAATTTAAATTATTATATTAGAAATTTCAATTATAACCTTTACTTTGACATCAATATTTCATTTAACAGATTACAATTATTTAATTAGCGAAGAAAATAAAATAATTTTAGGCTTTGCTTAAATTTATATTTTGATTTCTGGTTTATTAGGAATTTTCATTAAATAGATAATTATTTTTTTGTAAAAAATTAAGCATAGATGCCTTTAATATAAGAAGAAGGAGGAAGTTTCCCAAAGAGTTTCACATTTAATTTTTGAAACCGTTAAATGAATGTAAAGTTCAACCATGTTTAAAATAATTAATATATTTTTAATTTGGATGAATTTTACATAAATCAATTTATTGCATATATATTCTTATGGATACAATAAAATTCAACTGTTTTATGCAATCAGTTCAAATATCTTTCAAATTTATTCTAGAATTCTAATTCATTAAACTTTTTAAAAAATATTCTATCATTTGTAATTACTATTAAATGTAAAAGAGCTTTAGCAAAAGCTTAGGGACTTATGTTCCAAAAATGTAAATACTAGATTTGTTATTTATATCATACTTTTTTTAATTACACTTCAATTTTTTTCATGTTAAAATTCTACAATTCCCATATAAATAACATAATAGACTAATTATATATTATTTAACTTGAAATTTAAAATATTATGATATAATCTTAATAAGTAGTATGAAGTATAATTTGAGATTTCACCTTTTTAATATACTTGTACATTTAATAATTTTTATTAAACTTTCTTGTTCTACAAACTTTTTAAATTGCATGAATACACTTTAAGTTAATAAATATAACATTTTCAACTTTAAATTCTGTTTTAGATGTCACAAATAAGAATCTATCATTTAATAAAGAAAGGTTTGAAATTATAGCATTTGTTATTTCTTCTTTTTATGTTTTAGATGTTAAAGTTATTGCATTTTCAAATGATATATTCCAATTTATTTCTAACTTTGTTTTCATATTAATGGCTAAAATTTTAAATTCTGTTTAGAATAATCCAAAATGGTTATCCTTCTCTATTGGTATTATTGATCTGGCCTACTCGATTACAAATTAAATTTATAATAAATACTTTTGATTTTCAAATCTTTAAGTTGTCTTATACAAGACCTCTACCTGGGCTTTTTACTTTAATATTTTTTAACAAGCTTAAAATCTAGGTTTTTAAGAGAATTTCAGTTTTTCAGGTATAATCTTAGATATATTTACTTTTAGATTGTTATTTTCATATTTAATATTATCTAGACTTGTTTCTGCTACATTTTTAATTAAGGTATGTTTATCTTCAGAATGATACACATTTCTCATTTATTTTAAGTTGATATTTATTAAAAATGAATCACAAGAAGAATTAATTATCTTTCGATTTGAATAAACAACATTATATAATACATTTCTTTCTCTTTTAGTATTTATTAATCTTGATCGAATCTATCTATGATATGATTAATCTTATAAGGTTTAATATTCACAATCATTCTAAATATCTTCATTAGATTTTTACACTTAATAATTCTCTAAAATGTATTGAATCTCACCATTAACCAAATCTATGCAATTGGCAAAGAATTAATATTTGTTCATTTGTTGAAAATTTATAAAATCAGATTCTTTAAATTTGAAACTCTTTTAGAAATTATTACTCATATCTTTATATTGAATTACTTTAGTTAAAAGTTCATTTGAAGATATTTCATAACAAAAAATATTATAATATTTTCCTCTAATTTTTCTTATACATTAATGTCTCAACTTATTTTACTTTTTTGATTGTGCTTTTAAAAGTAATTTAAAAAAAGATTAAGTTAATATTAATCTATAGAATCTTTAAATGATTATTATTTTTTGATTTAAAACTTAGTTTGGTGTATAAGATTTTGATTTAAGACATTTTTATTTATTCTGAGATATTGGCAATTTTAAAGAAAAATATAAGGAATTATGTCTGATCTTAATAATGCTTTCGAGAAAATTGATTAATTTACTTAATTTAAATCTATAATCATTTTAATTAGTTGAGTTTTAAATGTTTAAGAATTATGAAAAGCTTGGTATCTAATAGAATGATTATTGTGATTTAGTTAAGGAATAAAAGTTTGCTAACTTAACTAAATCTAACAAAGCTAATTATTAATTAAAAATTATTCTAATTTTATTATTTTTATATCTGAAGATTATTTTGTAATATTGATTTTAAGAAAATATATATGAGATTCTTAATAGAAAATTTGAATTTCTCATATGATAATGCTAAATAAATTAGAAGAATCTAACTCTTCTTTGAATTTTGAAAATCATAAGATTTTTTACTATTTCCTACAAAATATCATTATTAAAATGAAATGAATTTAAAACTAAAGTAGAATCTATTTAATTAACAATTTCTATCAACTTTTTGTTAAACTTCATATTTGTAATGCTTAAAATAACAAATTTATGGAATAAATTTATATTTTAAATTTACAATATCAATTCTTTGAAGAATTCTTTAGAATTATAAATACTTACTTTATATTAGTAATTTTGGATGTTATCTTATTCAAATATTATTGAATGAATAAAATCTAATTCTTTAAGATTTGTTTGATATTCGAGACTTTTATATTTTATTTCATGTATTTCTATTTCTGAATGTTATTACATAATTGTATCTTATTCTTTATTATTAGTTAAGTTTGCCATTTCTGATTCAGTTAAAAAATAAATAGGAAATGATCTAATATCTTTTGAGGTATATTTGATAATATTTAATAGTTTATGTTTCCTATAATAAAAATAAAAAACTTTAAATAGGATTTTAATTTTTTTTGAATCAAGTTTATTTTATTCTGAATTATTAATTGGTAAATGATTAAGAAACCCATTTTAAATATATTAATTTCTATATGAATTTGACTATTGAATTCTTAAATTCAATGTTTGCTCTATATCAAAATTTTCATATTAGAATATTTTACCATATATTTAATCAAATTATTCTGATTTAAGTCTCAAATTTGATCCATCATGTACAATTTCAACTTATTATAACATTTTATTGGATGTAATTAATATATCTCTCATATCATATTGTAAAAATAATTTTTGTTAAAATCCATAAACATCTCTTCCTAAAGAATGATCCAATTATTTTCCTTCAATAGATATTGTTTAATTATTATGAATATCTCGATTCAATGTTATAAGAAGAAAAAAAGCACTGCCTTCCCAAATTAAAGATTTTCTCCATAAAATTTAATGCTTTTATTTCTTATAAATTATAGACAACTTAAATTTGAATTATCTTTTAAGCACAAATCTTTAAATTCGAATTACAGCAGATAGAAATTTATTATCTATTTTAAGTTCTCTAACATTTTAGAGAAGATTATAAATATAATCAGAATAGTCAAGTTGTTCATTTTGAATTGAGAATATATCATAAAAATTATCCTTATTAATCTTCCCAAATTTTTATTATACTATAGGTAATATTTTAAGTTTATTAGTAATTCTTTTAGATTACTGGAATTTGAGATAATATTAATTGCATGTTTAGTATAATATACAATAATCTTATTCTAATTTTATTATAGTTAACGGTTGGAATTTAGCTAATTAGATGTTTTTCTTTTTATAAAAATTAGAAATAGGCAACATCTTTTATTTTTCTTTTAATATCTTACTTTTTAACTCCAATCTCTAATATTTTTGATATTCATCAATTAACAAAATTTGATTATCTTTATATATGAAAATGTCTTAATAATATTGTAAAGCTGATTAAATATTTTATATTTCTTCTTCATCTGTCTTACTTTGTTAAATCTCATTATAACAACCAAATATTTTGGAATTAGTTTATGAAAGAATTTTGATTGTTTATAGAAATTCTTCATATGAAAAATGGATTTTCTAATTATATGCTTTGAAACTAAATTATTAATTTGCATATTTAATGATTATATCTGTTAGAATTTCTTCTCTTCCATGTAAAAAGTGATTTTTTTATAATAGTATAATTTTGTTCTATTCTTTTTTTTACATATTATTATTAAATAATAATAAATTTTTCAAAATGTTCATTTTATATAAATATTTATCATATTTCAATATGAACATTTACTAGATTATGAATATTAAGATAATATTTATTGAATGTTACAAATTTAATATATATTTATAATTAAATTATTATTGTTAATAATTGTAATTAATAATGAAGAACTAAGATTATGAGGATTATGATCAGGATTATGAAAAAAAAGAAATAGATATTATGGAGAAATTACATAAGAAGAAAATGGCAGTTATAGAAAGATGCTTCCCAGATAAAAATTCAAAAGGATAAGGATTGACAATCTAACAGTTTCTGAAAGTCATGTTAGAGCATTTGGATTACAATAAAGATTCAAAAGAGGAGACTAAGAAAATAACATTAGCATTAATAGAATTATTTAAAGAAATAGATGTTAATGGTGATGGTACAATGGAATGGGTTGAATTTAGCAATCACATTATTGAATTAGGATTATTAAGAAATGATAGATCATTTAAAGATGTAATAAAAAGTTATCATCCAGCAGAAAATATAAAAGATGAACAGAAACATGAGACTGTGATTGATAGAGTATATTTCTTTGACAGATTGAAAATGCTTTTAGTATTAGAGAAAGAGTCTCCAAAATTTAAGGTATATAACTCTAATACAAGTGAATTAATATGGAATGTAAATGCTCATAAAGGATATGTATTGTCTGCAGAATTTATACCTGATTAAAATTTAATTGCTAGTAGCAGTAATGATTTAACAATAAATTTTTGGGATTCAAGTAGTTTTAATTTAAAATAAATACTCTCTGTACCTGAAATCTAATTATGTATGAGATATGCAAGATGGAGTTCATCATAATCTAATTTCTTATATACAGGAGGATCAGATTCTATAATTCATATATATGATACATATGATTTAAAAGAAAGAGGAACATTATCAGGTTGGAATCCTTTTATTAAAAGAGATTCCTAATAATATGGTCATTCTTCTCCTATTGGTGATATTTTAGCAATAGATTAATAAAATACTCTAGTGACAGGTGGTTTAGATGGTAACATTTGTTTATGGGATAGTGCTACTCATTAACCTAAAAAAGAATTAAGAGGACATGAAAAAGGTGTATATAGTTTAGATTGGAGTGATTGGAGTCCTATGAATTAATGTTTAATTAGTGCTGGATTAGATCATGAAGCATTTGTTTGGAATACATACGTAAAAGAAAAGATTTTCTTACTTAGAGGTCATAATCATCCATTAGTTGGAGTAAAATGTTTACCTAGAACATCTTAAGTAGTTACAGCAGATATTTCAGGTATGGTGAAAGTATGGGATGTCAGAAACTTTTTATAAATTTAAACATTTAATGTCCCTGCAGATGAAATTTAAGCATTTACATTAACCTATCCAAAAAAACAAATTGTTGTAGGTGCAAGAAAGATGTTCTTTTATGAATATGATGAACCTAAAGATTAGATGTTGACAGATGAGAAAATGTGTTTAAAAGTATTATATAATTAAACACTTACATGTTTTATTACTCTACATCCTGATAGTGTTAAGACTTGGGATGCAAGAACTGGAAAATTGTAATAAGTCTATAGAGAATTGAGTGTTGCTGAATTAACTACAATGATTATTGATGCTAGATAAAGGAAATTATTTATTGGAGATGCAGAAGGTAGAATATTCACAGTCAATATTAAAAATGGTGCTAAAATGAAAAAATTTGAAAGACATCATAAGATGATTACTGATTTAGCTCATTGGAGTAATGATACTAATAGAAGAGTAATTAGTTGTAGTAGAGAAGATACTGTCAATATTCATGATGAAGACTCTCAAGATGCTCATAAATCATGTAGATATAAAATGAAACAACATCATTTAAGTGTTAATTCATTACATGTTAAATAAGATAGTGAGCATTTAGTTAGTTGTGCAGATGATGGAGCTATTTTTATTATAGATTTAGTATCTTATAGATAAGAATTGGTTTGGAAATGTTAATATGAATTGAAAAAGGTAATGTTTTTGGAATCTCATAATTGTATTGTAAGTGTTGATTCTATTGGAAATGTTTATTTCATTGGTGTATTAGAGAGCAAATTTAAATCTAAATTATTATTATAAAAAACATATAAAGCTATATCTTTGACTAATTAAGAAGAGACAGTAAATTTAATATCTATCAATAGTTTCCTGTGACTTCAATAAATTATCATGATGATTTATTATATTTGGGTGATGAATTAGGTAATCTAAAAATTTGGAATATTAAGTAAGTCTTAGAGAAAGTTGATCTCCATTAAGTAGAATAGAAGATAAAGACAAGAAAGAATAATGATGCTGATACATTTGTAACAGCAATGGATTATGGATAAGAAGATATTGCTTAAGTATTAATTAATCAAATTATAATAGATATTTGTTATAGGAGACATTAAGGAAGTTGGATATTAAAGAAAAGCTCATTAAGATGGTATTACATATATAGAAGTTTGTAAAGATGGATCACATTTTGCAACATCGTCATTTGATTGTTGTTGTTATTTATGGGCATTTAGAAATGGATAAATATCTAAAATAGGGGCATTAATTTTAGGTCATGATGTTAATTGGGGTTATAGAATAGATGAAAAATCTAGAGCTGATGCTGCAGAATAAGAAGCTAATGAATTATTAGAGGAACTTAAAGATACAATTATACCAACAAAAGTTGAAAAAAGTGATGGATAAATCAGTTCATCTAAATAATAATTATTAGATCGATTATATGGTAGTAAATAACAAAAAGAATAATAATAATAATAAATTTAAACAGAAAAAGAAGACAAGAAAGAGAAAGCATTAAGTAGAGCAAAGAATGCTTTAAAGACATATGAATAATTCAAATAAAAATAATTCACATATTAGAATTAATAAAATCAAAATGATCAAGATATTAAAAAGTATGATGACTCAGAATATAAGGATGTATTTTAATAATAAGATTATGATGAAGAGGAAGAAGATAATTATAATATATTAACCGATCTTCAAGAATTCAAATAATAATAATTATCATCTGGTGTATATTCTAGCAAAAATGCTTTCAAAACTAAACTAATTAAAGGACATCATAAATCCAAGTTTTCGTGATATATATATATATATATAAATTCATTCAAATCCAATATTATAATGTCCAGGCTAGAAAAGAAGTAATATTTAATGGTAGTGAAGTTCTCCAGAATATTCTACACTCTACACTGTTCCTTTATTTATGAATACCAAAACAATCATTCTATAATAATAAATGTTAATTTCTTACACTCTTAAAAATTCTGCAAGTTCCTTGATGATTATCTCATTATTATTGCATTCTTCTCCCCAAATTAATAGATTATCTTTATCAAATATATTTTCTGCTAATTCACTTTTTGATGCTACATAATATGAAATATTTCTAAAGAAGATTGTTGTTAAAGCAAAAAAGTAACCATCAATATCATCCTTTGGTTCAAAGGCTTTGTATTATTCAACTAAATTTATTAGCCTTTATTCCTAATCTTCTATTAATCTCATCTAACATAATCGAAATAAATATTCATTTAGTAGACTTTTTTAGATTTCTTCTGGTATTTTTTAATTCTTAAAATATTATATAAATTATAGATCGATTAACTCAATTTTATCCAAAAAAGATAAAAATTATGATTAGTTTTATTCTCCTAATAATATCTATAAAAATCTAAAGCCCAAAGCAGTATAAAAACAATTACCATCCCCTCTGACCTCTCTAAATTTACTACATAACTTTAACATTTTATGTTTTTCTTATAATTGTTTGATAGAATAATAACTAAATAATTAACTATTAGATTCTATGCTTTTAATGAACCTTTTCTGGTTCTAATCTATATGATTATATTTATAAACTTCATCATAGATTTACTAAAGCACTTTTAAATCATTGTTGTCCTTATGATTTTAATAAATCAACATTTTTTCTTTAATTTTCTCTTTACTAACTTCATCTATAATTTCCTATTTATTATTTTTGTTGGGTTTAAAGGGTAATAAATTAGCAACATATTCTTTAGACTTTTAAAACATTTAATCAAATAATTAATAGCAAAAAAATTTATTAGAATAAAAATAATTGTATATAAAATAATAGAAAATGCTAAATAGTCTTAAAATTAAATCAATTTTTTTCTAAAGGTAATCCAATACAATAATGTCCTGGGCAAAATAGTAAATATATATTTTATGATGGTAATGATAAGTCATTCTAATAAGGTTAATAGAATTGTAGATCAATAGTTTTGCTATCAGAATCAATGAAATAGAAATGCAGAATAAGATTTAAACAATTTGCTAAAATCACTAGTAATACTTAAATATTGTCTGTTTCAAGTTCCCATTAGTATATTTATTATTCTGCTTCCTCTCCTAATAAAACTTGATATTCAGAACTAAATATTATATAATTGGAATACTTAAATTCTACAAAATAATGAATTAAATTTTTTGCATATATTATTGATAAGGCATAAAAAATACTTTTTGTATTTTTAAATTCATTTTCAAAACTTTATATCTTATCTTTGCTTCCTATTATTTCATAAATAAAATTAAGAAATATTTATTTTAGATCTTTTCTAGTTCCTGTTGGAAAATGTTCAATAGTTTCATGTGTAAGATTAAAATCAATTTATTGTAAAATTTCTACAAATTGTTAAAATTCTTAATCTCCAAACTTTGTTATTACTATTTGTAGATACTAATAGATGAAGGCAGTATAAAAACAATTTCCATCTCCTCTTACTCTTTTAAATCCTCTAAGTTTAATTTATTCAAACATTTATTTAGTCATTTAATACTCAAAAATTAACTCTTATTAATTTTAATCTTCACTTACAAATTTCTATTATTCTAAAGCTACATTTCTAGCTTAATTTGTTTACTTATATAATTAATAAATAATAGCAGAAGGATTATTTCTAGTAAAATATTTTTTTGGTAAACCTATGTAAAGTTAACTTAATTATTTTATTATAAAATTTTCTATTTATGCTGTTCCGAAATGCTCTTAGGATTGTGTTTATACATCAAAAATGTTAATTTTCCTAGTTTATATATAAATAAACAATTACAAATTCATATTTTAGGCTATTTCATTAAGTAGAATTTATTCTGTCAAATTAAATGGGATATTCCAATCTAAAATTTTCTGTATTTCTTCTTTCTTGTTTAATTTTTCTTTGTTTTATGATGCAATATCATATATCCAGTTTCTAAAAAATATTATACATAACACAAAGAAGTTATGATTGTTTTGAATATCTGAATAATATAATTCAAAAAGATGTTTTTCTTTTACAATCTTCTATATGATATTTTTAAAACTATTTTTCAAATTCATTTTATTGTTTAAAATTTGCCTTCCTTAAAAATATACTTACCATTACATAGATTGGGATACTGCATATATTTTTTATAATAAAACCTAATCATTTTACTAAACAATCTATTTCAATACAAAGAAAGAGATGATGTTATACAGCTAATTCTAATCTTATCTAACTTTTCTTAATGCATCAAATTGATTCCATATTTATATGCTGAAATTTTCTGCTTATAATTAAGTTTCATCTTTAATTGCACCTATAGGAGCAGTAAATTATATATCTCTGTTATGATTAAGCAGAGATTTAAGAAAAGATTAAATTTTAATGGTTCCAGCTGTTTATAAATTATTATTACATGCTCCCATTTGTATTTCTTAAATTTTATAAATAATTTAATTTTATATATTAATGAAGAAATAAAAGGCTAGCTCATCAGTTGATTGCATTTATATGGAAACTATGCTCAATTAACAAATAAGATCAAATATTAGAATGATACAAAATAAATAGATAAATCTACCATAAACACCAAAACTGATGTCATAAAATCAATCACAAAGAATCGTAAGTAGGTAAAATAGTTAGGATAAGAAATTACAAAGGAGTCTTAGTAATCTATGATTCAAATACAAGACAACAAGATTCTAATGAGTTAACTCTTTCAACCAATGATTATACATTCTCATAGAATTGTTTAGAGTAATAAGTAATCTACTCTTGAAAGTCCAAAATTAAAAAGATATTGTTTAAATTTGGATAATCATCATCAAAATATAATCAAACAATAAAATTTTTAAAAAAAGGTTGAATAAATTTAATAATTTTAAAAGGAAACTAAGCTATGTTATCCTTATAAAAGAATAAAAAGAAAACATAAATTGTTGACAAGTTTTATAGATTAAAAATAAAATCAAAATAGTTAAAACTATTTAATTCATTTTAAATCTATGGCTGATTTAACAGGTTGGTAAATTAATGAAGATCCATAGATAGAAATGTAATGATAATAATTAATATTTTTATTTATTAATATGTAATCATTAACACGACTTTGTTAATTATTTTAAATTACTGATAAAGAGTGTTATTTTAAATGAGATTTATTATACTCTGTTGATTAAAATATTATATTAATAATGGCACGATTAATGATTACAGGCAATTCAAAAATACAATAAAGACAATCTTAATGGGGTTTTATTGAAAATGAATAAATACCTATTCAAAAAGAAAAGATTTTAGCTATATATGTTGACGATATTTTAACAGATTAGAAAATCACACCTTTAAATATTGAAATAAATCTTAAATAATTGATCAAATTTAAAATAGATACACTTATTAAAATGGAATTGAATGATTTTTTAAAGGAAAGAAATATCTTAAATAAGAATATATTTTTTTATGATATTTATGGCAACTAAATAAAATATTATTCGAAGTCATGCAAATCATATTTATTTAGTACAAGATCTAATCTATTTTGGTTATTTGTTAGACCATTTGATCACTATATTAAATAAATAAATAAAATTGATAGAGGAGCATCATAAAGCTATCATTCTAATGAAGGATTATAATAAATACCTTTATGTAAATTAAAATCATGTCTTTCTCTTATATCTGTTCATTAAGATGTACCAAAATCACCTCCTACTACTCATAGAGGTATATTTTTAACAAAAGAAATGAGAAATTTATAATCAGTTTATGATAATTACACAAGAACTACTAGTGTTTAATCATCTAGACCCTATTTATCACCAAAAACATAAAAATCTAGTTTTGTTTTTTTAAGCAAAATTAAAATGAATAAATAAGAGAAATATTTTATAGAAAACATGTAAAAATGTGAAGATGAATTATAAAATTACATAGAAAATATGCATAATTAATTATCTCAAAAAACTGATGATGTAGAAAAGATTATCAAATTTTATGATTAAATTTAATATCCTACTCCTAAAAGTAGAGCATTTGAATCAAAGACTCTTTCTAAAAGAATTAGTCATCCTTTATAATTAATTTTAGATAAAGAATAATTAAAAAACAAATTTAAACCTAGAAATTATTTTTCAGATGAATAGAATTGGTTGGAATCTATTCCATTACTAACTGAAATGAATATACCAGAAATATAAACTAAATATAAATTGAATAGAGCTTAATTATATGCTTTTTATTCATTTTTTAAAGTTCTTTAACTATTAACTGCTATAACATAAAAGAGAGAAAAAAATAAATTAACTAAAGGAATATCATATGATTTTTATAGATAAGGAATAGAGAATATATAAGATTAATCAGAATATATGGCTAAAGGAATATTTAATATTATAGATTCTAGATGTTCTGGATTTTTAGATTGGCAACAATTTTTATTCTTAATGAGTTCAGTATAAGCCAAAACTAAAGAAGAACGCATTGATTTATTTATTAAAATAGCAGATATGGATAGAAATGGTAAACTCTCTTATCCTGAAGTTTCTAAATTAAGTCATCAAACAATGAGTAAGATAGTCAAAACACAAGATACGAATTTCTTAAATGATATATCTGAATTTTTTACTAGAGTAATATTTGATTCTGTGAATATCCCATATGATAAAGAAATTGATTTTCATTGTTTAAAGGATATAATAACAAAGGGACATCCAAATTCTGATTTACTATGCTTATTTTGTGGCGCAGAATTTTGATATTATTTATTATGTATTTTATTATTTTCTCTATAATTCTAATTTCTTTGAATCATATTAATTCAAACTTTCATTTAATATGGGTTAATAGAATTAAATAATAAAGTAAAAGATAATATTTTTTTATATTTCAAAACTTTATATCTTGTATGTAAGATTGTATTTTTATAAATTATCAATATTCTTTTTAAAAAGAAATATTAGCGGCATATTTTTTAAATATTATAAATCCGTTTTAAATATTTGTTATGTTTGACATTCTTTACAAATCTTTTAGGATAGTTATTACGAATAAAAAGTTATCTTCAAATTCACAAACCTTTATTGATTTTCAAATACAAAGTAGTATTTAAATTGATTTACTTTAAAGCTCCTATTTATTTATTAATTTAATAAAATTTTCCTATACTCATTCCTTTTTTGCAAATTAACCAAAGAAATGAATTCAAATTCCAACAAAGATGGGTCAATTATTAAATGGAATGACGAAATAGATGTATCTTAAGAAGCATAAACAGTTAAAAAAACAGAGATCTATCCATAACGACTAAGTTTTTTAGTCATTGAAACACAAAATGATGAACTTTCTTATAGAAATCTTTTAAAATATAAATGTGCATTAGCCAAAAGAATCAAGAAAGCTAGAACCTGATATATTATAAGTCAATTTTGTCTATATTCAATATATAATATAGAGATCAAGATTCATTCTTATTTAATCCATCCACTTTATATAAAAACTGTTCCACAAATTATGATATCTTTCATAATTCCCATATGTGTGGTAGTTTTACTATTTTAAATAATGTTTGCATCATTATTTTTCATTGATTACATTATGATTGTTTTATGATTTTAAATACCTTCAAAATATAAGTCAAAGCAATACTATATTTCGATTCCTTCTTTTAATATACAAACAACAAATGGAATTATTTTTATATATGAATTCACAGAATAAATTTCATCCACAAAAAAAGTAAAGTAAAACAAAATAATACAATTCAACCAAAAAAAATTATGGTGATTTGAAAAAGAAATTTTAAACTTTATATTAACATTCAATAAAAATGAACTTGTTAATTTATCAAATATCGAATAGTACTATTACATCACAAAATAAAAAATGAGGAATTTTGTTGTTATTTTTTTAACTGAAGAGTTTATTCGCTTATTTTGTTATAAGAATTAATCTTTAAATTTAAATAAATGAAGTGAATTATTTGAAATTTAAGAGAGATTTCAATATGTAAACAATATAAATGTCTCTTCTGTTTATATTATCAATCAAATTAATGATCAAGAATAAAATAAATATAGAAAATATATGTTGTTGCTATTTAAAATAAGAATTTTACTACAAATCATTCTAAACTTTATCTCTATATGGTACATAAGGAATAAGAATTTAAGTTTCATTTAAATTAGCTTTATTAATTTTAATTTTGTTCCTCCAATGTATTTTTAATATAATCAATAAAATTTATTAAATACAAATTATAATAGCATATTATCATTAAGATTATATGGCTTTATTGTAAAAAATAGAATTTTTTTATTTAATTAAGAATATTTGAAATGCAAACATAGCAATTTTATTATTACTATTTAAAAAATTAAACTAATACATCATTTTTTTCAAAAATTAGTTAAATTTTGACATATTTCTACTATTTAATCCATTCCAGTTTGTAATTACATTCCATTTTCACATACTTTATTTTTTTCTTTTTTACTATTATTTTCTGAATTCCTTAATAATTTATATGAATAAATAGAGCAATTTAATTCTAATATAATTAATTATAATAAAATTGAGCAAAAAAGAATAGAAATAAAAATTAGTTTCTTAAATATAATATACTACAGATATATATAAGTATTTTTTAATTTTTTGGAAGTATTGATGACTTTCCTTTACATTTAAAAAATAATTTAATTTTATCAAACAATAATGGAGTTAATCTATTTTATTATAAATAGATAGATTAATTTGATCAAATTAGATTTCTTTAATTATATTTTAATTATGCTAGCTAATTCTCTCATTTATCTAAAAATATTTTTAACAGTTTAGTTAATATTTAATCCTAAAAAAATATTATCATATTATTTAAGTCTTTGACTAATTATGCGACATCCTAGAATTAAAATCCTTTAAAATCATTTTACTTTTACATCACTAGACCTTTATGTGTATCGATATTAGGACCTTCAATAATCTGTTATAATTTATTAATTTACAACTATCTTATATATATATATAAACATGATTTTTGGGTTTATCTAAACATTTTATTATACAAAATATCAAATTGCTCAGCCTTATTTTAGAATTTAAGAAGATATCGCCCAACCTTTCATATAAATTTTAAACAAGTATGGTATTATCTTTTATTTAGTTCTTTTGAAGTTTTAATTATAGATAAATAAATATTTCGAGAAACTTTGAAATAATTACAATTTGAATTATCTATTTATTTTATTAATTGAGTCAATATAGTTTATATAGTTCTAGACTTATTTTTTATTTCCAAATCTATGGTACTTTAGAAAGGACTGTCCAAAACATCTTTGAATATGAAAGTTTATTATATATTATTTGATTAATTTAAAAATGCTAATATCTGGAATGCAATTAAGGCATTCGCTAACACCTCGCTACTTTGCGGGTGTGTTTAACAAGCGTAAGCCTACAAAGAAAGATCTTGATCATTATGATGTTGTAATTATTGGATGTAATTTGGGAGGTGTATTAAGCAGACAACTTGATAAGGTATTAGGATATTTTAATAATATATTAGGTTTCACATGGAAAATACAAGACAATGGTAGTATTGGATTAGAATATTAATTAAATAACACCAATTAGATAAATCTATGAACAATAGAAGACAGCAAAGACAGATTTCTTATTAAATGCCAAATTGTCACTTAATATGTATACAGCTCACTCAGATTAAGTGGGATGCCAAACAATATTGCCAGAAGAGAATGCCATCATATTGAGAAATGGCAGACGTATTGGTTATGGTCAATTAGTTGTGGCTATGGGTATAATATATATATGTTAACATTTTTATAGGTTAATAGGTAAATTATGATGCAATCAAGGGATTTGAAGAAGCTTGGTAAGATTTTGATTCTCCAGTCTTCACAAATCTTGATCATCCAAGTTGGAGATCATCAAATCATAAATATACAAGATGGCATTATAATTTCAATCATGGTGAAGCATATTTCTGCATTCCATAATTCCCATTTAGTGGAGAAGTGGAATCCTATAATTTTTTATTGAGTTAAAGAATTTGGGAATGGTAAACTGCAAATGGTCGTCAATCACCAATCAAGAGACTCACCATAGTTTAACCAAATGAACGATTTGTTTAGTATAATGATGCAGGAGATTAATTCTTTAAGGAGGAAATTAAAAAAAGAAATATCAATGTAGAATATGGTTTGAAATTGGTTGAAGTGAATAAATAACAAAATACAGCAGTTTTTGAAGATGTTAAAACTGGTAATAGATAAACAAGACCATTTAATCATTTATATGCAGTTGCACCCACTAAACCTCATGATTAATTAGTAAAGGCTGGTCTGACTACATAAAAGGGATTATTGGATGTTAACATCAAAACATTATAACATAATAAATACAAGAATATATTTGGTCTTGGTGATGTGAATGATGTTCCAACAACAAATTGTTTCTGGGCAGGATTCCATTAACTTCATGTTGTTAGAAATAATATCGAAAGAAACATAGCAGGTAAATCACTAAATGCCGAATATGATGGATATAGTAAAGTACCAATTTTGTTAGGATAAAATACTCTAACATTTTTATGTCATAAATATAACAATGAGAATGCATGGCATAACCTTTATTTTTCAAATGGAGGCTTTTTGGCTGCTTTAAGGTAAAATAATTTAATTATAAATATAGATATTATAATTGGTGCAAGAATTTCAAGAAAGCATTCATAGACATTTATTTGGAAAAGAATTGGGGACCTCCTTATTACAAGATTAAGAAGAGCTTCAAATTGCCAGAAGGTGAAAGCAATGATCATGGATTTTTGGCTAAGTTATTACCAGGCAAGAAAGAAGCACATTGAAATATATAAATACAGATAAATATATAAAATATTAGAATGATCAATTTATATACTATTATTATATCTATTAAACACTTAATAGATATATGATAAAAGACTCTAAAAAATCTAATTGAGATTTAAATTAAAAAAAGTAGTATATTAAAATAGTTAAAAATTAATTCTCAATCTTTTCAAGACTATAGAAATAATAATAGTAGTTTTGATAATACATTTTTTTATTTTTCAAAATATTATTTTATAAATAGATTGTTAAATATGATATATGAAATATTAAATTCTATTCATAAATATTTACATTTTAGATATTGAATATATATGTTAAATATGTTTGTTATAATTTTTATTTTTCATTATTATAAATATGTTAGACCTTTATGATAATTATTTTGAGGAGAACCGAAAACAAAAGTTGTTGCTTACACTTAATGGAGATTTGAATAGTGCGATCATTACAATGGAGTATTCTCTAGTAAAATGAGCTTAATAATAAGCAGATCAGTATGAAAGATATTAAAAAGAAGGCTGAACATTTCTATTCAATAGAATTAGATCGACTTAGATTGTTTACATAATAAGGAGTTGAGATATTTGAAGAAGATCTAATGTTTCTTAAGGATGGCACATTACTTTATGTTTCTGATTGTAATTTTATTATTTCTATAAAGTTAACCTTTAGCTAGAGATTTTGATGCTTATTCTTAATTCAGTGTTTATTAGATAATAAAGACTTTAGGAGAAGGAGGATTTGGTAAAGTGATGTTGGGTAAACATAAACTGACTCAAGAATAAGTTGCAATTAAAATTATCGATTCAGGGAAATTATGGAATGCAGCTGATATAGACTTAGTATTTAGAGAAGCAGAAGTAATGAAAAATCTAAGACATAAAAACATTATAAAAATTATTAATTGTTACACTCTTCCAAGTATGTAGGTGATATTAATAATGGAATTTTTAGAAGGAGGGGATTTAGTTGATTATATTTAATGTAAAATAATAATTGAGTATTTATTTTAGAGAAGGGGAAACTTTCTGAAGAAGAGGCTAGAATTATATTTCGTTAAATTGCAGATGCTATTTGTTATTGTCATGATTAAAAGTTAGTTCACAGAGATTTAAAGTTAGAGAATATTTTGTTAACTTCTAAAACAGAGAAATAGGTAAAGATCATAGATTTTGGTATTGCTACAGTGGCTACAAATTTTATAATTGATAAGATAGATTTGGGGAGTTTAAGTTACATGCCACCTGAAGTGCTATCAGGATAGATATAATAGATACGACCATCTATAGATATATGGGCAATGGGTGTAATATTGTTTGCTCTTGTTTGTGGTACTCTACCATTCACAAGACCAATATAAGAGTAAACAGTTTAAAATATTTTAAAATTAAATTACTAATTTCCTAATATATCTTTGAGTAAGGAATATAAGGAATTAGTTTAATTGATGTTAAATCCAGATCCAAATGAAAGGTATTCAGCTTATTAGGTATTGGGTCATCCTTGGTTGAGGAAGAGTTAGAGTACTCTTTAGGCTCCTTCTAAATTATTTCCAAAAGGAATAATAAAAAGGGATTATACAAAAATAAGTGGAGGGAATAATGGTAATTCTAAGAAATTAATGACTTCTTCAATGACGATTGGTAGAGATTTTACTTGTTTATAACAGGGTAAGACTTATTAATCAAATGGATTGGAATCTCCAACTTTAATAATTAGAAGTCCTTCTTAAATTAAACCATTTGAGAGTTTAAAATAATAGACTGAAATTTTGGAATCTTAAGAACCTGAACAGTAATAGGATGAGAAAAAGATAATAAAAACTGTTAGAGAAAGGAAATTATCTAGTTTTAATTAAAAATTGATTGATAAAATATTTAAGGAGGATAGAGTTGTTAAAAGGAATGCCCATACACATCCTTTAAATTCACCAAAGGAATCAAAAGAACGTTCTCCAATTGAACGTGCTCACATTTAATTATCATCTGCTAAGATTCATAGTAAATAATCATCAGAGGATTTTACAAAGAGAGTGAGATCCAAATAGATAAAATTAAGGACCATAATAAATTTGAGTTAATTGACTGATTTAAAGATGTTATATGGAGATGCTTTAAAGAAAAATAATGAACCAAAGAGAATAATAACTGAATAGAATGATTCATTAAATTTATACAAACTATAATTGTCATTTAGACATAGAAAGATGAGAAGTGATTAATTATTATAGAAGACATTTAAATCTGGGGAATTAAAGATAAGTGAATTATATAGTACTCTTTTTAAATGATTAATATTGTATATCTATATCTATATCTATTTTCATAATATTAAATATAATAATATTATCATAATTGATTTCAAAACAAATTCATATTTTTGATTATCATTAATGATTGTTTATTCATTTAATTGCATATAAGCAAACTAAATATAAGATATATTATTACTCCTGCATAAGGTTAAACTGATTAATAACAACGATTAGAAATCATATGAAATCCATATTTACATATGCTACAACCATTTGAATTATAAGTTTGAATAGGTGTTGTGGTTGAATTAAGTTTTAAAGCACAATTAGCTTAATTTAAAGGAACACAACCACCATTTTAGAATACATATCCATCAATACAAGTTTAACATGAATTTCCAGGATTATTACATGTAGCACATCCAAATTAACAAGCTACACAAGATGACTAAGGAGTTTATGAACCACTATAAGCAAAATAACCATCCATACAAGTTGTGCATTTCTAATAGAGATTTTAATTAATACATTAGAATCAGTACATACAGCACAATTTTTAAGACAAGGTTAACATGTAGAATTATTAGAATCTCCTGTCTTATAATAGCCAATATCACATTTTGTACAATTAAGATTAGATTAACATTCAAGACATCCTCTAGAACAAGTAGCACATGTAGCTGAATTAGCTGAATTAGCAGATTAAAGGAAAAACATTTAATTACATCCTTCACAAGAAATATTTGTTGTAGAAGTTCCACCACATTTATTACATTAATTGGAGAGTTGTGTTTTAGCACCTTATTAAGGAGGACAAGATAAACATGTTCCATCAACATATGGATTGAAATTAGGTATACATGTAGCACAGAAATTATTTGTATTAGTGGATGTTGTAGTAAGTGTTAAACAAGCTGATGAAGGAATAGCTGCAATACAAGTAGGTGTAGTAATATTATTGGATGTTATATTAACCAAGAAATAACCATCAATACATTAGGTTACTTAAACTGTTGTATATGATGGATTATCATATGGACCTCCACATCTTAACCAACCAATTGATTATGGATATTATTTACATTCAACACAAGTTATAATTCCATTTGAATCTTTAGTTGCATAATAAAATTCTTGACAAGTAGTACAAGTTGCAATATTATTATTTAATGTACAAGTTAAACAACCTGTTCCACATTGTGTACAAGTTTTTGGTGTTTGAGCATTCAATATGTAATTACTTTAACAAGTTGTACAATTTTTATTAGAATCCATTTAGATACAACCATCATACAATTTCTCACATGTTGTTGGATTTAATAATTAATAACCATTTAAACATTAAGTACATGTTGTTGCATTACTGCATTTCACACAAGTTGATGTAGGTGAACATAAGGAACATGTTGTTATACTATTTATTGTATTTACATAATATCCATCAGAACATTAAGTACAATTAGATGAATTTGTGCAATTAATACAATAATCTAAACATTTCTAACATGTTCCAGAACCAGATGTTGTAGAATCAATAGTTAAGCCACTAAATGACCAGAAGAATCCTGGTTTACATTATGTACATGTATTACTAAAATTTAAATGAAAATATTACTCAGATGGACAATTTGCACATCCAAATATACTACAAGGATTACAAAAGCTTCCAAAATAATTATAATAATTATCATTGGATGAAGATATATTAGGTATATAATTCCAATTCAAATAATATCCTTATTAACATTAAGTACACACATATCTAGTACTGCTGTAAGTAACACATTATTAATTTTCTACACACACTCCAGCTATCAAGGTGAATCCACTATCACAAGAACCACAAATATAAGCATTCTAATCCTTATTTAACTAGTAAGTTAAGCATCCATTTGGCATATTTACACAAACCCTAATGATGTTATATGTTATTTTACCCATTTAGAATTATCCATCCAGGTAAACAATATAATGTACCAGTTCCCCAATAAGATGTACAAGCATAATGTCCACCCTAGATTGGTTTACAAGGTTAACATGATTGTCCTCCCCAATAATATCCTATTTTAATCAATCATATTCTAATATACCTTCCATACACTTATATGGTACTCTTGATGTGTATTCTTATTTAAGTGCACCAGTAGCTATGCAACTCAATTAAGTACAATCTTATCCTGTGGTTTAAGTAAATGTTGTTAAAATCAGACTTGAGATAATAACAATCTTTATATTCATACAATTGATTTAAAAATATAATTATTATTATCTAAAAATGCTCATTGTAAAACTATTATTATTAGCATTCCCAATATAATTGAATATGAACTTGGTGGAACTGGATTTTAACCAATTTAGACAGTGGTATCAGTTGGAGTTGGATTTGGTCCTGGATTAGGATTAGGACCTGGTCCAACTGGATTTGTTGGACTTACTGCTTTTAGACCACAAACAAACTAATTGTTAATTTATATATCTTACGTTATTGTATGGAGAAACACATTCTTAACAAACTTTTTAAGCATCTAAATAGAATCCTGCTTAGCAATTAAGACAACCACTATTATTTGGATCAAGTTGATAACAGTTTGCATAATTGTATTTGTTTAAATCATTTACTATTGTTTATTATAAATTGACACAACCACCATTTTACATAACATATCCAGATGAGCAAGATAAACAAACATTTCCATTTGGACCTGTACATGTTGCACAATTAGATTAACATGGATAACATGGTTTAAAGGTATATTATTTGGCATTTAATGTAGTTTATGATTATTTCAAATAATATCCATCTTTGCATGTTGAACATGTCTATAATATTATAAAATAATAATTACATATCTTGAATCACAAGTCTTACAATCATATGGACAAGCAAAACATCTTCCAGTAATATTATCCAAATAATTTCCATCATTACAATTACTACATGAAGTACTTTATTAAGTATTTTATGTTGCTGCAATTAAAGTACATTTAGTGCATCCACTTGAACATGCAACACAAACATTATTTGTAGAATCAATAACATATCCAGATTAACATGAAGTACATTACAATCCAGAATTATCACCATTTGCAGTGCATGTCAAACAATTTTAATTTTTACTTGTTGCACATGTTTAACAAGTATTACCAAATAATGTATATCCAGGTAAACATTATTGACAAGTACTACCATTTGATGATGAAATAGTATAACAAGTAGCAGTTGTAGGTACAGCTACACAGGCTCCATTATATAAATAATAATTATTTTAACATTAAATTATTGTTACTTATGTAAAAGAGGCATTCTCCAATGAACCTTAACATAATAAAGCACCTGTTTATGAACAAATAGAACATAGAACTGGTTGATCATTTGCACTTTGTGTTTTATAATATCCATTCTAGCAAACTTAACATGTAGTTTAACTTGTGCTACCAGTCATCAATGTACATTAACTACAATTTGATGAGCAAGTTACGCATGTTGTTCCTGATAAAGTATAAGATTTTCCTTAAAATGATGATAAACAAGTTAAACATTATGTGTTATCAGCATTACATTAAGAACAAGCAGTAATTTAACATGTTGCAATTACTGTTGTTTATTAGATACATGAAAATGTTGAACCAGAAGTTGTTAAAGTATATCCTGATGGACACATACATGCTCCAACACTTGAATTGGGATCAGCTTAGAAATTGGGATAACATGTAGTACAAGTAGTAGCTGTAGTACATGTCTAACAATATTTAGGACATTGAACACATTAGCCTGACATATTTGATGTTAAACTAGAACTATACTTAATAAATGTTTATTAATTGTTTGTGACTGTAGATTAGTACCAGAAATATCCTGGTAAACATTAAGTACATGTGTATTATGATGGGCAAATCTAACATCCAGCTTAACATTATGAACAGAATTAATTGAATGTAGTGTAATATTTAGTGTTAGTAGTGGGAGCAGTTTAAGCACTAGTTGTCAAAACAAAGTCCCAATTGAAATAATAACCTTCTTAACATTAAGTACAAATTCCATTGCTTTAATTGATAGTTTAACATCCAGAATTTGAAATACAAATGTTTCCAACAATTGTATATCCAGCTATACATTTTGTACAAGCTAATGCAAGAAGATTTGTTGAGAATGTTAATTCACTACATCCTTATGGCATGGGAGCACAGAGTTGAGAATTATTGATAGTGGTAAGGAAATAGCCTGAATTGCATGTAATTTAAGCACATGCAGTAAGATTAGTACATGATGTACATATACCGTAGGTTATAGACATGCATGGCATACAACTTTGATTGGTCCAGAAATATCCAGAGGCACAAGTAGCAGAAGTATATCTAGTGTCTAATAAGGCAAAATTAGAAATATTAGTAACAATTGCACCTTTGGAGAAGTATTGACTACTTGGTGTAAGTGCGGTTGTTGTAGTTTAAACACTTTATATTGAAACATCTTATGGGTTAGTTCTGCAAACAAACTAAAAATATTAATAAAATAAATTACAGCATTTTAAGGATAGACACATTACATACAAACAAAATNATTATTGTTACTTATGTAAAAGAGGCATTCTCCAATGAACCTTAACATAATAAAGCACCTGTTTATGAACAAATAGAACATAGAACTGGTTGATCATTTGCACTTTGTGTTTTATAATATCCATTCTAGCAAACTTAACATGTAGTTTAACTTGTGCTACCAGTCATCAATGTACATTGACTACAATTTGATGAACAAGTTACGCATGTTGTTCCTGATAAAGTATAAGATTTTCCTTAAAATGATGATAAACAAGTTAAACATTATGTGTTATCAGCATTACATTAAGAACAAGCAGTAATTTAACATGTTGCAATTGCTGTTGTTTATTAGATACATGAAAATGTTGAACCAGAAGTTGTTAAAGTATATCCTGATGGACACATACATGCTCCAACACTTGAATTGGGATCAGCTTAGAAATTGGGATAACATGTAGTACAAGTAGTAGCTGTAGTACATGTCTAACAATATTTAGGACATTGAACACATTAGCCTGACATATTTGATGTTAAACTAGAACTATACTTAATAAATGTTTATTAATTGTTTGTGACTGTAGATTAGTACCAGAAATATCCTGGTAAACATTAAGTACATGTGTATTATGATGGGCAAATCTAACATCCTGCTTAACATTATGAACAGAATTAATTGAATGTAGTGTAATATTTGGTGTTAGTAGTGGGAGCAGTTTAAGCACTAGTTGTCAAAACAAAGTCCCAATTGAAATAATAACCTTCTTAACATTAAGTACAAATTCCATTGCTTTAATTGATAGTTTAACATCCAGAATTTGAAATACAAATGTTTCCAACTATAGTATATCCAGCAATACATTTTGTACAAGCTAATGCAAGAAGATTTGTTGAGAATGTTAATTCACTACATCCTTATGGCATGGGAGCACAGAGTTGAGAGTTATTGATAGTTGTAAGGAAATATCCTGAATTGCATGTAATTTAAGCACATGCAGTAAGATTAGTACATGATGTACATATACCGTAGGTTATAGACATGCATGGCATACAACTTTGATTGGTCCAGAAATATCCAGATGCACAAGTAGCAGAAGTATATCTAGTGTCTAATAAGGCAAAATTAGAAATATTAGTAACAATTGCACCCTTGGAAAAGTATTGACTACTTGGTGTAAGTGCGGTTGTTGTAGTTTAAACACTTTATATTGAAACATCTTATGGGTTAGTTCTGCAAACAAACTAAAAATATTAATAAAATAAATTACAGCATTTTAAGGATAGACACATTACATACAAACAAAATCTTAAATTTATGATGAAGTTTATTAGGTTAACCATCCACTTGTCAAATAGAAACCATAATTACAGATTTAACAACCGTTTGTTTGATTTTATTAGACTGTAGCTAAAATATTCAATTTATCAGTAGAATAACAATTTCCATTATCTTAAACACAACCACCATTTTATAAATAGAATCCATTGATACATGCTGAACATACATTTCCAGGAGAAGTACATTAACTACATCCATATTAACAAGCTAAACATTAACCATTCAAATTATAGTATCCATTTATACAACTAGAACAATTAGTAGCATCTTAACAAACCAAACAAGTTGTGTGATTATTACTATCAACAGTACAAGCTGTACATGAACTGGCTGCTTTGAAATAACCTGCTTAACAATTTGTACAATCTCCTATAGCAGGTCCACTACATGAACTACAATTGGAAATACAGGATTAACATTTTTAATTTGAATCAGAATAATATCCATCAACACATGAAGTACATGATGTTTAATTGTTTGTATTTAATGTACAACTTCCAGATTGACAATAATCACATGAGAAACAAGTTGAACCACTTTAAATCAATCCAGGCCAGCATTCAGAACAACTTTAATTATTGATAGCAGTTTAATCTGTTGGAACTAATAATTTAGCACAAGTATTATTAGATTAAGCTTAAGTACATTTGTTATTAGCTAAGAAGTATAAGGTTTTGCATTATGTATATACAATGTTACCAGAAACATTTGCATCATAATGACATCTTAAAGCATTGGGTTCACCAGCTGAATCACATTTAGCACATTATCCTTATGATGTTACATAGTAAAGATCTTAACATAAAGAACATGAGGCAGTATTATTTTGTGTATTATATGAACAATTTGATGTAGATTAACAATTAGAAGGACATTATCTACATGTACCACCTTATAAAATTGACATAGGTGTAACTGAAGTACAACTTATACAATTGCTATTAGCATCACAAGCAGAACAAGTTGATGGAAATCCAGTACATGTTACACATGATCCATTGACTGCATAATTACCATCAGAACATTTAGTACATGTATTAGAATTACTACATGTTAAACAGTTGTTAATAGTATTACATTCACCACATGTTTTATTTTATGTATCAAAGTATTAGGTAGTAGAACATGATAAACATGTATTAGAATTGGTTAAATTATAGGTTGTCAAACATACAGAACAAGTTGTTGTATCACTACATTTTTAACATCCAGATATACATTAAGTACATGTAGTTCCAGTCAAATAATAACCATCTATGCATTCTGTGCATTATTTACTATAATAATTAATGAAATATATAATTACAGGAAATTACAACTTTTACATGAAGCATCAGCATTACAAGTTTTACATTAATTAATATTTTAGAAATAGAGAGGATAATTAGTTGAAGTCCAAGTAGATTCAGTTGTATCAAAATATTCACTGGGTGTAAATTCAGCCATTACATTATAGTATCCATTAGCACATTTAGTACATACACCAGTATTTAAATCAAAAGTTAAGCAATTATTATTAGTAACACATATTCCACCTATTATATAAAATATAAACTATACCAATTAATGTTGTACCAGAATTAGCAACACATTAGTAACATACTATGCTTGTTCCATCTGCTGCTAAACCACCTCTAAAACAATTACTGTCTGGAATTGTAATGCATGATCTATATTATATTAAATTAAATATACTATCCAACTTAGTAATAACCATCATTGCAAGTAAGAGTATCACATCCATTATATGTTTTGNTTTAATCTGTTGGAACTAATAATTTAGCACAAGTATTATTAGATTAAGCTTAAGTACATTTGTTATTAGCTAAGAAGTATAATGTTTTGCATTATGTATATACAATGTTACCAGAAACATTTGCATCATAATGACATCTTAAAGCATTGGGTTCACCAGCTGAATCACATTTAGCACATTATCCTTATGATGTTACATAGTAAAGATCTTAACATAAAGAACATGAGGCAGTATTATTTTGTGTATTATATGAACAATTTGATGTAGATTAACAATTAGAAGGACATTATCTACATGTACCACCTTATAAAATTGACATAGGTGTAACTGAAGTACAACTTATACAATTGCTATTAGCATCACAAGCAGAACAAGTTGATGGAAATCCAGTACATGTTACACATGATCCATTGACTGCATAATTACCATCAGAACATTTAGTACATGTATTAGAATTACTACATGTTAAACAGTTGTTAATAGTATTACATTCACCACATGTTTTATTTTATGTATCAAAGTATTAGGTAGTAGAACATGATAAACATGTATTAGAATTGGTTAAATTATAGGTTGTCAAACATACAGAACAAGTTGTTGTATCACTACATTTTTAACATCCAGATATACATTAAGTACATGTAGTTCCAGTCAAATAATAACCATCTATGCATTCTGTGCATTATTTACTATAATAATTAATGAAATATATAATTACAGGAAATTACAACTTTTACATGAAGCATCAGCATTACAAGTTTTACATTAATTAATATTTTAGAAATAGAGAGGATAATTAGTTGAAGTCCAAGTAGATTCAGTTGTATCAAAATATTCACTGGGTGTAAATTCAGCCATTACATTATAGTATCCATTAGCACATTTAGTACATACACCAGTATTTAAATCAAAAGTTAAGCAATTATTATTAGTAACACATATTCCACCTATTATATAAAATATAAACTATACCAATTAATGTTGTACCAGAATTAGCAACACATTAGTAACATACTATGCTTGTTCCATCTGCTGCTAAACCACCTCTAAAACAATTACTATCTGGAATTGTAATGCATGATCTATATTATATTAAATTAAATATACTATCCAACTTAGTAATAACCATCATTGCAAGTAAGAGTATCACATCCATTATATGTTTTACATGTACACTTTCCTCCTGTTACTGTTAAGCAAGCCATACAAATCTAATCATTGAAAAAAAAGCCTATTGTATATTCTTTACTATTACCTGTGTCACAAAGATATAAAGGTTAATTGTCTGTTTATAATGCTGTAGTTACTCCTCCAGGTTAATTTGTTTAACCACTCACTCCGAAATAACCTAAAATTAACAGAATGTATAAAAATGTCTCAACTTTCATGTTTTTATACAATTTAAATATTAATAACTAAAATCTTTAATTACAATCCTATATATACTAAAGAATTCACCCCCTCTCTATTAATCATTCCTACAAATCAATACAGAATTTTATCTATCTAAACAACCTTCCATACAAATCTTTAGTTCCATCTTCTTTTTATCTTAATTTATTCCTTAGTGTATTCTAATAAATTTTTATTATTCAACTTATTTAGACTTAATTCCATATCTTTGACTTTCTCTACTTTCTTTTATGTCAACTCCAATATTTGTAAATATTATCAACTTTGCCATCTAATTTTGATCTCCTAAATAGAAATTAAACCAAAGAAACAAGAATTATAAACAAATATATAACTAACTTTTAATATACACAATAGATATCTATTAATTACTAATCCATCTACAAATATACTCAATTCTTTGTTTAATCTTGGAATCTCAAAGTCCTTCTATGTGAATAATTCTCTGTTGATTTCACTCTCTTTACTGAAGTAGGTTTCCTAGGTTAAAATACTCCCTTCTAAAGAATTTTTGATACTAATTATTATTCTTCTTCATTCAAAGTAGTTTAAACATTCTAAAATTACAATTATTATTATTTTTATGGACTCTTCCTTCTATGTTTTACTTAAGTTGATTTTGAATGATGTAAACCAGATGAATTCCTTTCAATAAATGATGTCAGATTAGGTAAATTCTTCTCAATTACCCTTGATTCATTAATCACTTATTTATATGCTTAATTTTAATATAAACTCTAAGTTTATACCTTTCCCAATAAAGATCTATCTTTTGCTCTTGTAAAACAAATTCTGTCTATATATTTTTCATGGGCACTAAAATTTTATGATCTCTATCCAATTTAACTCCTAGGCAAATTCTTTAATGGTTCTTATGAAAGTGTCTTAAATCTTCCATCCAAATTTTACAAAAATTCCAACATATCATTATTTTATTAGTAATTTATTTTTGCTAAAATCTATTGCTATTACTATCTTTGTGAATTTATTGCTATTTACAATTAAGAATTCTTTTTAAATATAATATATAAATACTCTTTAATCTTAATATTTGCTTTAAACTTATATAAATTCTTTAACATATTACTAACTTGTAGGTTGATTATAGATTTTCTTCATATACAATTCTACTGGTATTATAAATAGAATTGTATCTGAACTACTACTAATACAACTGAATCTATGCTTCTATTCTTAACTATGTACATCTTCCAAACCCAAAAATTAGTGTTTACTCAATGTAGCAATCTTCCTTTACAAACTCTTACCTCTCTATTTCATGTATGGAGATGCTGTCCTTATTTCCAAATCTTCCTTCTCCTCTATAAATACTTATTATAACTTAAATCATATTATTCTATACATCTACAGCACCTTCTTTTATCAGATAAATTGTATTTGCAATTTCCCCTGATAAATATACAACATCACCCATCCTATAACTCCTCTATTCCAATAACTTATAAACTTATAAGATTGAATTAACATTCCAACCCTCAAATATTTCCAAATTTGCAAAAAATCCCATCTCCTTCATTGAAGATTTCTCTTAACCAATCCTTACTACTTCCTTAAAATATTATCTTCTTAAAACTGCAAAATGACATGGTTATAATGCCACAGCTGTAAAATCTCTTGGTCTATTATGTATTAAAGACATTTCACCAAAAGATTAACCTGGTAATAAGATTTTGAATAAAGCTAAATCTGATTATTAAGATGAAATTTTATTTATTTAATAATCCTTAAACTTATTATTGTTAACTGCTTATCTAAATCTCATTTTAACCTTCTCCAATAATTTAGTCGATGATACCTTATCCTCTATAACGTTTGGCTTAAAATATATTCCTACTTATCCTTAAAGAATTATATAGAATTTGTCTCCAACTGAATCTATGTTAATGATGGATGTATTTTATGTAGCATATTCATGTTCAAAGTAATAACTAAAATTTAGATCACTTTAATCTGCAAAATATTTTTAAAAGAATTCGATCCTCCTTACCATCCTTTCTATTGGAAATAAATCATCTTCACTTCTTTTTTCAAAGGGTTTCTTTAACTATCTAATTAATTCCTAGAGAATTTTAAATTGTTACATCCTCCATCTTATATATATATATTATTTGTATTAATAAATATCAATAATTTTATTAACAAATTCTTAAGAATATAATCAATTTCTCAATTTACATAGAACTTTTTTTATATAATGTTTTAAAACTAAAATTAAAGATTCATTTTTTATTATTATTCATAAATTAATATAATATTTTTTAGATTCTTAAAGATTATTTTATCTCTAAATTAGTATAATAATTAAAATATTGCTATTTAAATTAAGAGAACTATTTCATTTTAATTAAGTTGTTTTTATGATAATATATGAAATTTAATTTTTATTCTAATATCACTCTTATTTGAATTAATATATTTAAATCAACTAACAATTTCACATTTATTCTTTTGAATTCTTTTCATTTAAAATATTATATTATTATTAATCTATTTATACAATTGTTTCTTATCTATTTAATTATCTTTATCAAAGAAAGTGATGATAAAATGATGTGTTCAACTTAAGATTTAGTGTTATCTATTGAATCACTCATAGAATTTTTATTGTATGTCTGATTAGGATTATAAAATTTTTGTTGTTTAATAGAACTATTTATATGTAATTAGAAATAAGTAATAATACACTTTTTTCAATGATTAAGGATTAGATAAAAAAATATAAAAGTTGATTATAATATGCTAGTCATATTCATAATTGCTTTTTGTTCCTAACAAAACTGAAACCACGAATCTTCTTGGCAATACTAAATTCTGAATTCATAATTGAAATATCTTAACTAGCCATTGAGATGGATGATTGAATAAGCGATTCGTTTTGTGAAAAAAGCTGTGATTATAATTTACTAATTTTCCATTACTCAACTACAAAAGAAAAACCTCTTCTTATTCTTTAGGATGCAATAGAAATTGATTTCTATGTTTTTGGTTTCTTCAATTAGAAGCTAAATCCTCTTATTTGTTTTGTGTTGCTTAATATTGTAGAGTTTACCATTTGTTTTATTTACAAATTATTAAAATTAATAACAACTTCGTTAACTATAAATAATTGTTTTTCATTTAAGTAAAATAGCAAAACATATTAAATTAGTTCAATAATATCTCCATCCATATTAGAATTACTAATACGATCGCTAGTGTCCCATAAGTTGAGATGGTGGTGAAACAAAAGAGGATCTTCTATTATAAGCATTCTAATCAACTTAGTAATTTCTTCCCACAGCAGGTCCTTCTGGTATTATAGTATCTGCCTTTTAAACATTATAATATGGTGTAATATCATGAGTTAAATTGCTTTTGACTTTACCAAATAGTTTTTCTTCGTATTTCAACAATTATCGAATGAATCCAGGATTGGGACAAACTATTGGTCTTACACTTTTTAAGTAAATCAATGCCTCTTATAAGGTCCAATCTTAAGAGAACATTAGATAAGCCAACACAATAGTGGCAGATCTAGATTTCCCTGCCACGCAATGGACAAGTACGTTGTGATTATCATCCATATGTTTATTGATAAATTTATTGGTTTTATCAAAATATCCAGAGATATCACATTATGGACGATCATTAACTTATAAAACCATTTGATCGGTATCTGAATTAGCTTGGAAATCTAATAAATAAGTTAATAGATTGTTTACTTTGTTCTGTAGAAAAAGATATTATGGCTTTGACATCATAATTCTGATAATATTAAAATGCTTGAGCATCTCCTATATAGAGTTTACTATCAAAATCAAGAACACAATTTATGAAATTAGTTGAAGCTTATGGAGTTGGATAGGCAGGATAATAGTAATTCATTTTACAAACAGAATTTAATAATGTTTATTTTCCGTTAAAATTTATAACCAATATATCATAAAATATACTCAATTCTTAAATTAACATACAACAAGAATAGGTTAATATCTATTTACTAAAATCTTTTTAACAAAATAACATGATTAAGGCAATCAAAAAGCATTTTATATATGAAATAATATACATTTTATATCAATAGCATACAATAATTAATATCATCTCAATAATTTACATCATCATCATCCTATTAATTTATGTATATGCAAAAACATTTAAGATCAAAATAAAACTACTTTTTCTTTTTTTGTTCTCGCATAATTCAAAAAGTTTATTAGATTTATAAAAAAGAACTTTCTAAATTGAGGATCATCTCATTATTATATATTGTTCATCTTTTTATTAGAATCTAAAAACTAAGATTATGATATTATTATTTAGATACTAGATAATAAATAATACTTTCTTATAAGTTTATTTGAATTATTAATTGGGGTGAAAATGTGAAAGATAATTCATGGTATAATGAATTCAAATTTGGTAAAATTTAAGTAGTATTTATTATTTAGAATAAATGACTATTTTATATTCAATTAACTCTAATTTTTATAGTCTATTTTTTAAAAGATTATTTCTTATGAATATTATAATTGTATTTATTGATTAGTCAATGTATGTATTTTTCATTAAGATTTTCTAGATTTGATTATAAATCTAATTGTCTCATATAGTGGATTTATTTTGGAGTTAAATAATACTTAATTAATTGTTCAGATATTGTAATGAAATAGTTTTTGTTATTATGGCTGTGGTTTAATAATTCAGTTAATTGAGTTTGCAAAGGTGAGCTACTATTCATATATAATAAATTAATTTTTATTCGTTTTTATTAATGGGTTGGTTAGGATCGCTGGTAGTGATAATTTTAATCTGTATAGTGGGGATAGCATGGTACTTTGTGCATTTGATAGCATAAGTAAGAAATCATAGCATTATTAATAGGGTTTTACAGTGCAATATAAAGATGAATAAGACTTTGTAAGTGATCAACTTAGAGGGTTGTTAGGAGTAGATGATATTTAGCCTAGTTCTTATAGGCCAACAGTAGAACCATAATATTTATCAGGAATTGTGGATTTAATAGAAACATCAATAGGTGGATTATGGCTAGCACAATTTTTGTATATGGTTCTACTTCTATTTCTATTTTTTTTGGTTGTGGACATTTGGTTTATTGATTATCCATTCTCATTTATGTTCAATGCAATTATAGGTGCTATTACTGTGATGTTATTTGCATATTATGTCACATCGACAAATAGTAAATCGTTGACAAGAGCATTAATATAAGTATGTTATATGTAGGAAATATAAAAGTCATAATTTTCAAAGGAGGAGAGTTTTGGATACATGTATTAAAGTGGTTTTGCTATAGTGAGTTTATTGTTTAGTTTACTTTTTGGAATGTATGTCTTAATGTATTACTTTAATGTGGCTGTTTGGGGAGGAGATATGAAGAAAGAAGAATATGAGAAGGTATCAATATTAATGATTGGATTCTTAATGGGAATGATATTGGGAGGATTCATATATAGAGAAGGTATATCAATGATGTGTAGATCATTAAAGACTGCTTCTTTTGGTTTAATAAGGGCTGATTTAAATTTAAGTGTTGGCAATAATAATATATCATAATTAACTAGATTAGCATATATGGTATCTTAATAAGCAGGAAATGCCATTGTCAATTTTTTAGACACAGGATTTGTACTTGTATTTTTATGTTGTGCCATATCATAAATTGTTATTAATAGTCCTGAAATATTGGATAGTAAAAATAGAAGTGCTTTTATTATGGGACCTATTTATTTAATATGTATTGGATATTTAGGATCTATTATATGTTATTTTTTAAAAACAATGTGTGCAGATTAAGAGACTGGATCATTTGCTGCTCTTAATGTTAGATGGTAAGTAATTATAGCTGCTTTGATATCATTTATTATTCATGTATCATTTCCATTTTCATTTCTTATTGATAAATTTACACTCAAAGGTGAAAATACTAAAGATATTGATTTTGCAGGTAAATCCTCTATGCATGCTTGTTGGTGTTATTTGTTAGGATTGATATTCAATATACTTCATATAAGTTTATTTGAATGGTATACATCTCATGGATGTCCTAATGTCAGAAATATGGTAAATTATTATGATCAAATAGGGATTAGCAACAAGTGATCGTATATTGCCAATGAATTTGATCTACTCAAACTATTTGGGAGATTTATTTTCTGCTATTCCAGCTATTCTAATGTTCCTATTGATATCAATAGTATATTCAATAGAAGGATTTGCTGGATTATTATTTGCAGCCTCTGGTTATATCTCTTTATTTATTATTTATGGAGTTATATTCTTTATTGGTTGTAATTCTTCTGATTCATATAAATTAACATGTTTTGCTCATTTCATATCAGATGTTTAAGGCAAAATATTTTAGATTTATTGGGAAGCCAAAAACTATATGGTATTCCTTAAAGCTACTAATGCAGGTACTGCTTTCCTTGTATCTATTGGAATTATTGGTGCTTAACTTTATTAATATCCAACTGCATTGAATTCATTGTTTATACATAATGAAGGATTTTTAGGATTGTTCATTGGTTTTAGTCTTATGTTTGTATGTAGAGGTATCAATATATGGGGAATTATTAATGTTGCAAAAAGCTATGTAATAATGATATATTAATTAATTAATAGTTTATTTTCTAACCATCTGATGAATCAGGAGGAAAATTGAATTATTTGATAGATATAAGAATAATTGAATTTACTAAGTTCAAATTTACTCATAGTATGCTATATGTTGCATACAATGTATTATTTGTCACAATAATCATATTAATTTTTGGATCAATTTTAGGACATGCTGGAAGTGTGGCTATCATGATTGGGGCATGTATTGCTACATTCCTAATTCAATATAATGGACTAATAAAGGGCACAACTCTTGAAAATTCAAGAGTTTATAATGAAAGTATGATATTGAAATTGAGTCTTTAGTTTAAGATAATAGAAAGGATCATCATTATCTTATGTATGTATCTGGAGATACTTATGCTTGTGCCACTGAGGAAAGTAATGCTTGTCCTTTGATTCCATATTTGATTTACAGTTTCTGTTTACTAATTTCATGTCAAAAACATTTTGCAAAAGCAGAGAAATGAAATGATTTATTTGAAAATACATCAATATACACAATCATAATTAGTTATTATCTAGTAGTAAATTCTACACAATATTATAAATCAAATAAATATCAAAATATAATAGCTCAAATGAGCTGTATTGGATAAGCATAATAATAACTGAGTGAGAAACTCATTAAAACTGATGGTGATGATTCAGATACTCCAATCCCTGAATCTGACAAAGATGATCTCGGTTAAATCTTGAATACTGAAGAAAGTAAGGGTAAACCAATAAAAACCCTTAGATTCAGTTTATAAAATCAAGTGTGGATTTTTGATAGATCCTCTTAAAGACATCAATCCTATAAATCACCTTCTCCACTAATTAAAAACTCTTCACCATCCATACTCAAAAATAAAAGCAAACAAAAAGAAACTAAATAATGAAATATATATTTAAATTAATTCATGAACAATAATAACAAAAAAAAATAAGCCAAGTTATCATGTTGTTAAAACTTTCTCTAGAAAATAAACTGTTGCTTTAACAAAAAATAAAAATAATAAACCCAACCTCTAATCATAAATGATAAATATAATTCACCCTTTGCTTTATATGGTATGCCAAATTCTTTATGTACAGCTAAAGTAACATTACACAATTTCCTACTAAAAAAATAAGGAGAAAAAATTAAAAACACTTCCAAAGATATACATTAAATATTCATTGATAGATAATTACTCAATCTTTCACAATTATAAGAACTGATTCCTTATATTTTCCCTTATATGCATGAATTAATAATAACCCATGAATAATTAATATCAGTTCTCCCATATTGTGTTACATAATATTTAGCTAAACGAATAACTTCATTTACTAAACAATTAATAGTAGATGCAATAACTGGACCTGGAACATTATCCATTGAAATTGCTTAATTAAATGCATCCTAAGTGGATTCCTACTCCATCGATCAAAATGACAATGCCAAATATAATATTTAATAATTTCACTATAACTCAACATAAAGGTAGAACATATATTAAAATTCCTTTTTCGATAGATAAGAAACTGCAGATGCAATTATTATATAATATTAATTTCTCAATTCTTTCCAACTTGATTCATAACTCCTAAACTACTTAAAAAAAGCATTTTAACTTTCAGAAAATATAGTCATTATTTTACCATCTAAAATATAGATTAATGATTTTTGTTCTTTTTTGAGTCCATTTTAACATCAAAATGATCATTGTTTTAGGTAAATTGAAATTTAGAAAATTAATGTTGGAGGTCTTCCATTATGTTAAATTGTTTATATTGGATTTATAAAAGATGAAGTATATAATATATCAACTATAGGAAATCATAAATGAACAATTAATGAATTGTTATCTAAAAGAATTATTGTCAGATCAACCTAATCTTGAAGATATTTAAATCTCTCATTACTAAAAATTACTACGTAATGTTATCACTGAAATTGGAATGTAGAAAACTATGCTTTTAATTGAAAAAACTTTAGCAACAAAAACACAATTAGATTTTATTATCAATTTATTTCTATAATAAATTGCTTAACTAAATATTGTTTCATTAGAAAATATCACTAATTAAATAGAATGTTCAATAATGGAACAAACTCCTACACTGAATCATCCATTATTGAATGCCAGCCAATCTAGTTTATCTAAAAAATAAAGTTCTTTAAGAATAAGTTCTGATCTATCAAAACCTTCATTTCAATAAAGCAAATATAAGATTTTCAGTTTCCAAAATAAAACAATAGAATGATTAATATTAACAGATTAAAATCAATTACATTTTTTTACTTATTTTCTTTACAACAATTATTATTATTATTCAATTAACATTCCTCCTTAATCTTTTTTGTCATTCACTCTCTTAAATATAGTTGATGCTTAGAACTCAGCTCTAAATTAATTCTATATATATTTATTATTAAAATTAATACCTTATGTAAAATTAATAAACATTAAGCCAAGATTTAAGGTTATAATTTCTCTTTCAACTATTCCCATAATAAATCAACCTTTCCTGCTTCACTCTATATGAATTTAATCTCCTTCTTTATCTTCTTAAATGAGCTTTATTCATATATAAGATCAAATTTATTACTCATACATATTCTATTTTGATTATCCTAATTTTTATTTAATCTTTTCATTATTTCCAAAATCATTTGTTTTTGTAATAACAATTTTCTTAAACACATCTCTCAAATAATCTGTGTAATTTCTTTAATATATTTAAATGTACCTAGAATTTTAAGAAAAGAAATCTTTATCATCTAATATACTGAACAGATATTTTGTCTATAATGGCAAACAAACATTTAATATTTAATATAAGTATGATTTTGCAGCATCTATTCTCTCTTACTTATTTGATGATGTTCTATATTTAAGTGCATCCAATAATATCTCAATCTCTGTTACATCTTTCCCTTAATTAATACAATTCTCTAATCTATCAAATAATTGTTATTATTGTTCTAAGAATTATGAATACTATACACATATATATTAATATTTACCTTATCCTATTATTTATTATAATTTTCAATCGATTTTAATAAACTATTGCATTATTCTCTTAATTTATCATTTTCATCCTATAATTCTTGTACTCTAGTCTCCAATAATTCAAAATATATTTTTTTTCTAGCTCTTGAATTTCTGGCTGATTCTCTATTCCTAACTTATTTTAGACGATTAGGATCCGTAATTCCATCATTAAATGAATCAGGATTTTCTGATGATGACTAATCAGTATGCAATAATAATTGTTATTCATTCTTTCTTTCTAACTTCTATTAACTCTTTCTAAAAATGAATCAAAATATTTCAATACGATTATCTAATTTTTTTTGTTACCATTAAATGGCTATTGGTCTCTTTCTTAACCAGATTCTGAATTTTATTTTTATATGTGCTCTTTGTATATCCCAAATTCATTATAATCTAGGATTGCAATGAATCTTTTAAATTTTTTTATTCTTCTTTTGTGTATTTTTCTATATTGAAAAGATAAAAATACTTGATCTTCTACTATTTTAATGATTCTAACTAGCATCTCTAGAATAATCACCTTCACTCCCACTTTTTGGTTAAGCTTCTACAGAGCTATCATTAATAATCTTAAGCCTATCCATTTTAATTTCTTCAATCTAAATTTAGTTTACTCCAAAATTATTATTGCCATTGTTAGCATCTTCAAAAATTTAGATTTTAGGGAATTCTGATTGTTATTATTGTTAATTTTTAAAAAATGGATCTGTTCCTTATGAAAAATCAATTTGATTGACATTGACATCACAAGAACTATAATGAAATGAGTATACTGAATTACTCATTGAAATAATATTGCTCACTAATTATAGGATCACACATAAATTATTAGTCTAAATATATATATATCATTAATCAATTATTTTTTTTCACATATTATCTTAGATTTGCAGGCCGTTAACAGTTTGCATCAGTTTAACTCTAATAATATATCTAAATTGAATACTTATGGATTTTATTTAAAATATTTACAATCGCTAAATAAATTACTACAATCAAAAACTGGTCTATGTTAATTCTAAAAATAATATATATTCACTGTTACCTGATAAATTGTCAATAACAAAGATCTCAATTATAATGGTTCCAATGTCTCATAAATACACTTCCAAATAGAATCAACCTTTTAAGTTTCACTAATTATCATCTTTACTGAAGTGTAAAGATTATTTATACAACTAAAATAAATAATAAATATTAATACCTTGTTATGGTTTTTTTTATACAATTCAGCTTCTCCTTTTATTTTCTAATCTTTCTCAATTATTCTTGTTTAACATCCATTAGCTAATATGTTTCTTTTGTCCATTCAAAAAAAGAACTAAATATCTATTTAAATATTATACCCTTAAAAATCTGATAACAAATCTTTATTTTGATCATAACTATATACAATATATTTTAATTCTATGGGTAATAAAATCTCTAATAGATTTTCTATATATTAATTTCCAACCATATTCTTATCAGAATTTAATTAACATTCTTTCATTTATTCTAATACAAACTTTGTTGTCTCTAAATCTTAATCCTTGATTTAACAAACTTCTAATTATTCTATTAATTTTTTCTAGGTCTCTAATTAGAACTAATACTTTGATAATTTTTAAATATTTATACATTTTCTTAACACTCTCTATATTTTTGTATTTATTTTGCTTAATTCTAACAAACTTCATTCAATCTATCAATTTCATCTTACAAATCCTTTACTTTATTTTCCAATAACTCAAAATACAGTCTCTTTCTTGCTCTTGAATTTCGAGCCGCAACTCTATTTTTTGCTAATTTGTCCTCTGACATCTCACCTCCTGATTAAAGTGAGCTTTTTTATTCAGATTAATCTGATGTTTCAATAAGTTAATGTGAAGACTTTCTTTTTATTTTCTATTGACTCTTTCTATTTAGAATAATATTAATGAAATTACGAAATTCGATTTGATTTTGGATTAGTTGTAATCTTTTTATCAACCAATTAACTAATTTTGCTTGTATATAGACTTTTAGCATAGTGTACATTAAAGAGATCCTAATTACTCTCCACAATTTTGTTGCTTAATTATTGTCTTGTTCTAGGTCTTTTAAGATATTGTTTATTCAAAGAATTGTTATCATCAGTATGGCTCCAAGAGGTTGCTCTTCCATCACTGTGAACAGATTAAACAGATTAAATTTAGAGTTTTTCAAGACCTAAATCATCGAAAATGGATTCCCCTGGATTTTCGAAAGGTTGATCTGATTATGGTAAATCCGAACATGAATCTTCAAATACTCGAATCACAGGCAGCTCTTTCCTATTTGCATGAGAAGATTAAAAATATTTCTCCACATCTCCCATGGCTTCATTTTCCATGTTATCTATGAGATATAGACAAGGTAGTAACCTGATATATTTAGTTTTTATGCTTCAATTTCAAGATGTCCATCCATTATATTATTTATATATATATATTTAATCTTTATTTCTGATTTATTTTAACATGCATATATATAATAAACAAAAATTCTTTTTGTATTAATGTCTTATTCAAAGTTTATTAAGTTTATATAGGCAAATTATTGAAGAGTTTATTTGTTATGTAAATTTGTAAAGAACAAAATTTTACTATTCCATATAATATATGATAGTTTTAATATATTATAGCAAAGTATTATACATTTTAGATTTTCTAGAAAACTTAAAAATTATAAATATGAGTAGATAAAATTGTAATAAGATGTTTATTTTATTATTTATGTTTATTAAAATATTAATTAGATGTCTTGAGACATATTATAACTTAGAATAAATAGAACATAATAAATATATTGTTAAAATATTAATTTGGTTATGTTAAATTCATTATAATAATTCAAGATTTCTTTTAATATTAGAATTAAAATAATAAACAAAATTTTGCTGTTTGTATGAAGAGAAAAGTAACACTAAAACGAAATGGAATATTTACTCTTAATATTCGACCGATAGCAGTGAGGAATCGTGAAGAATATATGAATGATTTAAAAATGCAAGCCATTCGTTTGTAAATAGAAAAAATAGTTCATTTTGATCCTTAGCTGAAATCACTTCTTAATTCTAAGCCAAATCGTAAACATTATACACGTTCTCTTTTTAAGAATTAGTTGAATCGATCATGTGATGAATAACCACAATAACAAATTGAATCTCATTAAAGAGCTAAAAGTACAGAAGGTTCAATATTTGGAGATACAGGCTTAAAATTTAAAAGGCTGATGTCAAGAGGAACTATTGAAATTAAAATGCATAGATTTCTCATAAGAAAAAGATTTAGAAAATTAGTATTGGCTGTATGCCTTTTGCTTACATACTTTCGTTACAACCCTTAAAGAAGAAAAATGTAGAGACTTTCAAGACCTCGCATTTCCATATTTCGCAGTAGGAATATCATTGATAGATTACCTCAACTATTATAAATAGAAAAGGCAACTACAGTTAATGAAAGTTAGACATCAAGAGAACCACCTAGTTAGTTGAAGAAAAAACATTCATCTTTAGGAAGTTTTGATATGTTCATGAAGAGACCTATATAACAATTTATTGTGAGATAGAATACCGATTAATACTCATAAAAAAGAATATGCAAAACCGAACATTCTTAGGTTTAAAGCATGTATAATTTTTTTAAGAAACAAAGAAAATCAAAAATGTTTCAAAAATCATCCTCTATTAAATTAATATCTTTGAATTAATGAAATCAATCTTTATATATTTTATGTTATTTTTATATAAAATATAAACTTGGATGATTTAATTTTACAATTTGTTTATTTTAGAATATATTAAAACATATGTATTAATGATTTACACATGATTTGATCAATTGATTCATTATTATGATAATATTAAATATAATTATTTCTAGAATAAGGATTTAATATTATTATTTATTAAATTATAATGGGAATGTGTTAAACAGCAAAATTAAAAGATGTTCATTAACCTTAAATAGTTGACATCTCATAAAATGCAAGCTAAATATTGTTAGAACAATATCCCATGCCAAAACCAAAATTAGGAATGGGATTTCCTTGTGTTTTAAAATCCTTTGAATAGATTCAAATTATACAAGTAACTGAATCGATGGCTTATAATTTTATTGTTAGATTAGGTGTAAATTAGCAAAAGTAAGTTTAAAAAGATTTGGATTATCAGGGAGTTTTCTTATACTCTGAAAAAGCCAAAACTAACTTTTTTGAATATGGATTCACTCCAATCGATGTTTGCAGACCTGATAAAATAATTGAAGATAAAAAATAATACAAATTTTTATTTGATTTTAAAAATCTATGGGTATTTAGAGATTATGGAGAGAAGGTAGAATCTGTTTTAAATATTTTTAAAGAAATAAATGTGAAGATTAAATAAATATATAGTTTCACAAAACCCCTTAATATTTTTATGGATTAATATTAAATGTTGAGTGAGATTAATATTTTGAATAGTTATTATCCATTATTATTATTTGATTATAAAGATGTTTCAGATGCTACCAAAAGAGGAGATGATACTTTCAGAATCTATTTACATAGTGAAGATGCTTTTGAAATACTTATGAAAAGGAATTAAATTAGTCTCTATAATAGAAATCTTTAAATTAGAAATCTAATATTTCTTTATTAATGGGTCAATTTTAGTGAAATAAAAAAACTAGAAGAAAATTTATACAAAGTAACATGCTATAATCTTATATAATAACCTTCTGGATAATTTAATACCCAACAATTAGTAAAGGAGTTGATTCCTTATTTGTAGAATTTATAATAAATGGGCAGTAATGTTGTTTTGATTTATTCAAGTAAAGAGCCACAAGGAATGAAAAGTGCAAGATTTACAATTGAATAATATATGGCAAGAGGATTATTAATATATCCTGAGGATATCTAAAAATATAATGAATAATTAAGATCACTATACGTTAAACCAGAATAATTAACATAATAATTACAAAAGTAAGATAATAATAAATAAAAATAATAATAGGAAATAATTCAATTGAGTAGAGAATAAGAAATAATCAATCTATATGATAGTTGGTTAAAAAAGATAAAATCTTAATAATTATTATAGAGTTCTCATAATCTATTTTTAAAGTTAATCACAAATATTATTGAGAATTCAAATGAAGATAAATTCAGAACTATTCAAAAATCTAATAAAACTGTTAATCTAAATATACTTTAATATGAAGAAGGAAGATAAATTATATAATTAATAGGTTTTACAGAAGGTTAAACTGATTATAAAAACATATTTGAAATAGGCTAATTAAAAATGGCCAGAGCAGATATTGAAATTGCATGGAAAAAACAATTAGAAAAATCTTTAAAATGAACTCATCCAAAAATTGATATTAATAATATATATATTATAAGTAAACTAATATCAAATTTAATAAAATTTTATTAATTTTCATATTAATAAATAAAAAGATGTAATAACTATAATTCTAATATTTTACCGATTGATATTTTGATTTTCATTTAGATATTCTACTAACTTATTATTATTTTATTTAATAAACAAGCCAAGCTTATCTTTAAAATAATTAAAAGCTATTAAAATTAGTAAATTTGAAATCAAAAACTAATCTTGAACAATTTTCTTCAAATTTCTTTTGATTCAATATATCAATCAATTACAAGTTGGAACTGTTATTTTATTTCCATTTTATAAAGCTAAATTAAATAATTTAGATTCTCAATATTTCCTATTTAATTTAATTATCAAAAACAATTGAGACTTTTAAATTATATTATAGAAAAACAAATTTTTATTTTTATTTTATAATGGATTTAGCAGCAATATATGGTTACCTATAAGAATTGGCTATAATTATTTTACCAATAACTACTATAATAACCATGATTACACTTATGATACAAATTTATACCATTATAAAAATTAAAAATCTATAAGGATAGAAACTGATAAAAAAATAAGACTCTGATGGTGCAAATGGTTCCCATGTAACATTAGAGATTTAATAATAAGATGAAAATATGCCGTAAAAATTTCTCTATCTATAAATAATAGATTGTTATTAAAAAATCCTATACAATAAAATGAGGATTAGAAAAATCCAGAAAAACTCTAAAACAATAATTTTGCCCAACAGGATTAGCAAGAAAAAAAAGAAAATGAAAAAAAAGAAAATAAAAAAAACGAATTTAAAAATAAATTAGAAAGTATTGAAAAATAATGTAAATACTTTCCAATGATTGAAAAAATAGAAGATATAAAAGTATATAATGTTATCTTATATTAAGATTTTATTATAAAATTATGAAACTAAATATGATGAAGACTTATAAAAATTTCAATAAAATTTTGAATATCTTTATGCTAATAGTTAAGAGAATTAATAAAAGGTTAGAGAAATCATTATAAAACTTTATGAAAATACTAGTTAAAAAAGATAAGTGGATGGTGAATTCAAATATTATGTCAGATAAATTTAAGGTAAATAGGAACTAAAAAAGAACTATAATTTAGATTTTTAACATTCCGTTTTATTAGATAAACATTGCAATGCATTTAGAGAGGTAAGAGGAGATGGTAATTGTTTTTATACAGCATTTGGATATTAATTTTTATAAATTTTACTATTTCATTATTCTTTTGATTAATTCATTTAGTTTATAGAAAAACTTAAATAAATTCAGTTATCAATGAAGATATTTGTAGAGGATATAGATTTTAAGATTGATGATAAAGAAACAGAAAAGTTACTATTGCAAGATTTTCTTAACAGATTAATTAAATTAAAATACATTAAAGATATCAATTAAAGATAATAAATTTTTTAAAAATAATATTCTACCTATGAATATGAATCAGATGAAATTGATAGTTGTTTATATGGTTTATCGACTATATTCTTTAGAAATTATTCAGATTATATTATTGAAAATAGTGAGATAAAAGAAGCAATTTTTGATAAATAAAATCTATTACTATGGGAAATGGAATGTAATAGTAATGAAACTGTTATTGCAGAATTAGCAAGAAATTTGAACATGTAAATAATTATTTTTTATTTATCTAAGATTTGTGGAACTAATTTTTTTTAAGGATAAAGGGTGTAATATTCGTTAATATGGAAATAGAGAAAATTACAAAATTATATTATTAATTAAACCTGGCCATTATAATATTGGATTATTATAAAAAGAAACATAAATTGATCATTTAATTTAGAAATATCACACAATCCATTAAGAATTAAAGGATGATAATAATTATTAATAATAAATTGAAGAATCAACAAGTTTACAAATAATTGTCAGAAATTTATAAGACTAATTCTAAAAGGGAAAATTACCAGAAATAGAAGTGTAGTAACTAAAAGTAGGATTAAAATGAAAATGAAATATTAATAAAATCAGATTCATATAATTAATTCATTACATTAATATATATAATATATAAGAGAATATCTCAAAAGAATCCCCTTATGTCTAATTGATTATAATTTAACTCTTAATTTTTAATTATTTACTTAAGTGAATTTGATATAATGATTTCAGCTACATCAGTTAAGACTTTATTATTAATATAATATTCCTCCCATTATGTGTCTATATTGGTGATTTTTATTAATTATCCAAATTTATTTTGATATAAATTTTTGTATCCAAAACAAGTTAGTGGTGTAGATAACAATGCAATTTGACCTGTCTTAAGACTCACAAATATAGTATTTCCTTAATGGTTTATTTAAGCATGAACATTCATATTTCCAGACTTTGAAAACAATTTCTTAAATTATAATAAAATATTACTTTGCATTCTACATCACAAACTTTTTCACAACATAGTAAACATATAAATTAATCAGAACTTTTTGATGCATTCGAAAAACCTTTACAAAAGCAGCAAGGTTTATTAAAATAATTATCATAAAATGATTTAAACTTAAATCCTAAATTTTCAGTAATTTTATTTTTTACAAAATCTATCATAGCAATTCTATTAAATTATTGTATATACTAGTTAACTTATACGATTTAATTTTATTGTTATTCAGTATTTAATGCAAAACATTTAATTAATTGATTTATTATTTATAATGGTAAATCAAATAAAAAGATTTTAGATTTTATTTAATCCTAATTATCCTAAAGAAAATCATTTAGAGATTTTTATTAATGGTTATTTTATATTATTAACTCTATTATTAGGTTTATTAGATTTAGGAATATTGATTATTAATTTTAAAATACAAAATGATTAATTGTGATATTTTTACTTATTTAGAATAAATAATCTAATATATTAATAAATACAATATGTTTATCTTGTCTGATAAATTCTTAAGAATCCATAAATAATTACATTAATAAATCACATAATAAGGATAGATAAATTTCTTTTAATTTAAGTTCAACAGATTCTCCATATTTTTCTTTTAGATAGTTTTTAATCCCAAAGTTTTAACATTACAATAATAACCAATTATTAAATTCATCATATTATTCAATACTTTTATTTTTATTTATTGATAATCTAGTTTCACTTGTTGATTTACAAACTGGACATTATAATTAAAACCATAAAGGTAGAAGTCTCTATTTTTATGAACATGAATAAGTAGCAATTAAACATTTATCATGAAATTTATGTTTACAGCTAATTATTGAAATTTTCAATAAATTTAATTAATCTTTCATTATTTCATTTCTAATATCAGGTGGATAAATGGGAAAATGTTTTAAATAAGGATTTGCTTAAATTAAAATTGGAATACAACAATATTAATTTTCATCTAAATCTTATCTACATAATGCACAAGTATCATATTTTTCATTTTAATTTGTTTAATCATCTAATTAAACAATATCATTTTATTAAAATTATTAAATTTTTTATTAAAATTTAGCTTTCATTTTATTCATTTTAACATTTTATAAAGATTTAACTTATAATCCTTCTACTTATTCTTCCAAAATTTAATTTGAATTTCCAAATTTATTTAAAATAAATTATAAACTTTATTAATCTTATTATTTGTTCATTTATAATTATTTTAAAGATTCACAAATTTATTTATTATCTTTTTTTAAATATGCATTTATGTTTAATAATCTTTCAATTAATATGATTTCAGTTGATGAATTAGCTTATGGTTAAATTTATTAAATTATTAAGTCAACATTCTTATCTTATGCAAAAAACTCCATTAATTCCAAATTCACTCCTTTTAATTAATCAAATTATATAAGCTATTCAATAGAATTTCCAAATTTAATAAAATATTCTTCTCGTTTTTATGAACTTAAATGTTCTCCAATTTATTAAGCTATTGATTAATTATTTAAAAATAATAAGGGATTAAAATAAGTATGATTATTTGTACGATCTATTTAATTTTATGATTATATTTGAAAATATTCTAAAATCTATTAATGAGACTTTAACTTTAACTTATTAATATTTTCATCCAGTTCACAAAAATTTAATATGAATTATTCTAAATTAAAAGTAGAAAAAGAAGCTTATTCGAAAGTTGATTTAATTTCTGAAAACTCTTAATAATGATTGAGAATAAATAAATTTGAAAGTATTTAATATAAAGTAAAAGACAAGCTTACAGGTAGATTAGTTTAACTATACAATGCTTAACAAACACAAGAAAAACTCTTATCAGAAACAATAATTCTAGCAATAATTTATCTAATTATAGAAAATCAATATTACATAAAGTATTAATTTTAACTGAGATCACTAAAGTATTTTCTAGATTAGATAATACCTATCATCTAATTTAAAGCTTCATCCTTATAAAGAATGAAATAAAATTTGATAAAAGCCATATCATAGGATTCCAACTATTCTTTACTTATGGCAAAGTAACTATTAGAGACTTAATCATTCAAAGGTGTATAGAGAAGACTTATAAAATTGTGTACACATCTTTAAAAGATGTTAAATAAATTGAATTGTAAATCTTACTCATTTTATTTTAAAGTTGTTAATAAAAACATTTTAAATTAATTTGATGATTAAAATACATTTTATTAGTATAAATAAGTTAAAAGAATGATAAAAAATTTATCAATTAATGATCCACTTCTATATATACAATAATTTAATCTAATAATAGTTTTCATTTGGTCTTTTTGTATATCATTATGAATATTATTATTATGATAAAATTCAGATAAATAATTATATTATTCTTTATTATTTTTGTTTGTTCTTATAAATTCATAAGACCAATAAAATAGAATATTAATTAAATTAGATTTAGCCATCATTGTAATTTAAGGAGATGCTAAATATTTTGTCAAACATTATTTTATGTTATAAATTTATCTTGATTCTATATATAAAAGATTAAGTTATATTTATGTCTCTGATATAAGTGGTTAATAAAGTGTATCTCTACTAGAGAACCCTTTGATAAAACTATAACTCTTTAAAAGAGCTGTTAAAAAGAATGAATCAGGATTTAGTGAAGCAATCTCTTCAATAGACAATTACTAGGTTTAATAATTTTTAAATAATATGGATAAAGTGTTGTTAAAACTCTTAATAAAATAGTTATATTAAAATTTTAGTGAAAAGAAATCTAGCATTAAATAATATGAATTAATGTTTCCCAAATGACAAGTATTTAATATATTTAATAATTTTGTATTCATATCTAATATTTATTTTATAGTTGGGGATGTGAATTAAATATCCTAAAACTCTTCTGAAACAAATTAAGAATTCATTGAAAAATATTTAGCAGCTTTAATTGAATAAGCTGTATATTTTTCATTACAAGTATTTATTTTCTTAAAATAATTCTCAAATAATTATAATTAATTTTTCTCTTTTGTATAAAATACACCACCTTAAATGAAAGTTTCAAATGCTTAAATGTATTCTTCTACTATTACAGCTCCATCAAATGATTAAATTTCATAAATTCTCCATAAATCATTCTATTATGTCAAAAATACTTCTTATGTAAACAACCTAAATTTTTCATCAATATTCAAAACATAAAGCAATTTCTCAAATTTATGGTCATTATCCAAATCTAAAACATTTCTTAATTCTGAATAACGAATAATTTATTCAAAATAAGTTACACCAACACTAAATTAAGATTTTAGAAAACCTGCTATTAATAAAGCAAATGAAGTTCTATCTTAACAAAGCCAAGATAAAAAATCTATTATAATATCTTATATATGATTTGCTGCTAATATGGATTGATAAGCATTTTTAATATTGTATTTATTGTTTATTAATTTATAAACCTACTTATAATTTATTATGTGACTAATGTGACAACATTGTATTAAAAAGGGATTAGGTATATTGGATAATAAACTAGCAGCTTATTCACATTTTGAAAAATAAATTTTAAATGATTCTTATAAGAAATTTAATATTTTCTCTCTTATATCAGGTTTCACTTTCTAAATTTCATTTGCAATGTCTATTACTTACTCTTTATGTAATTTGCAAAATGATTCTTTATTAGCAATTGCAGAAGGATCCCCACAATCACAACATCCACTAGCTTCTTTCTTAAAAAATGCTCTATGATCTATCCTATAATACATAAAAATATACTTTAATGTAATTCCAATTAAAAACAATTTCCACAATACATATGATGAGGATCAGGAGCACAATCAAAACATTAAAATGATATATTTTAAGAAGAAACATGTGCTCCACAAAGTGATTGCTATGGATTTTTAGATAAATCAAATTCTTTGCGATCCTATTAGTTTGAAGAAATAAAATTGTTAAAGATGTAATCATTATCTATTTCTTAATTAGTATTGCTGAAAATTTATTCAATTGTAAGTGTTTTAGACATTGATAATTTAATTAAAATAATTAATAAAATATTCTCATTTTTTAAAATAATCATAAATTATTCATGTGATGACAAATAAATATTACATTTATTATAGAATAATTACATTAAGAAAGAAAACAAGAATTTTATTATTAATTTAAACATTTTAATGAAAAATAATGTTTTCAGTGTGTAAATTTTTTAATAATTTAATATATATATAAATTTAAGAAGAATTTATTTTGAGAACTTGTCTATATATTTGAAAAATGAGTGAATTAAGAAAAAGTTACAAATGATATAAAATTTAATTTGATATTGTTTATTTAATGAAGTTTTTTATATGCACATCAGAACTTAATTAAAAACTTGATTAATTGTATCTAAAAAATATTTATATTTCTAATGAGCAAATCAATTTTATTTTAATTTAATGACGCCGTCACTCTTGCTGGTGAATAAATAACAGGTTGTTGTTATGTTAGAATACCATAAGATATGCCTAAAGTCTAAATTGTTTTGACTTTTTAAACTAAAGAATATTCGAAGGTTTTAGAGAAAAAACAAGTAAACGTTTAAGTGATCAAAATAGATTCCTTATGATGAAAGCAATCCTTAGATGATACCTGATAAGCTAATTGAAAAATAGATGTAAGTGTAAATTACTCTGGATTCTCCATTAAAATAACCAAAATATACACAAAAGAAATATGAGTTAAATGGAAACCTTTTATATAGAGTATTTAGACATTATGGAACTCATGAGTCTTTTATTTACACTTAAGAACTTTATAATGGTAGTGTTAAGGCTGGAGATTATAAATTCAATTTTGTTATTCCAACCTAATTTAATATGCCCTCAAGTTTCTATTATAAAAGTGCTGATGGTATTTATGACTAAAATAATTAAAAGGATAGAAATAAGGAAAATGTGGATATATGATTACTTTAAAAATAGATTCTACAGAGGAAGCCAGAACTGTGATGATGGAAAGTGCTGATGTCTATCTCAATAGCAGATTTAAAGAAAGTGAATAGTTCAGATAGTTAGAAGGAAATATAGTTCATTTTCTTTGTTTGAATAGTGGAGCCGTTGAATTGTCAGTGAAATTAAAGACTAACAAATTTTTCCCTGGGGATAAAATATCTGTTGAATACTCTGTTGATAATACTCGATCATAGAGACCAATTAATAGAATCGAAGTGAGAGTAATTAATAAATTGATTTTCATTGATAACGATGATGTAGAAAGAATAATAGAAGATTAAGTAGTTGTTTCATAAAATTGGGATGGTCTATTAGCAGGTTAAAGTAAAGATAGAATAGTATCACTTTTGGAATTACCAAAAGAATTAAAAGCATCACTGAAGACTAATACTATTAAGAATTAATATTATTTTTAATTAGAGGCAATAGTTGTAATTAAAATTTATAATATTAGGATTCATTCCTGACTTGGTTATCTGTACCTGTTGTATGTTAAATCCCAATACACATTTAAGAATAATAAACTAAATAAAGTGTGAATTTGGATGGTTGGAAATTGGTTTCAAATTTGAATGTAAGTGTTAATGAATTTTCAAATGTTTCGGTATAATAATCATACATACCCTGATGAATATATATATATATTTTAATTATTATTATTTTATATTTTTTTCTTATGGATAAAATAAAGATGCTTAACTTGGATTCTGACTAATTTTCAATTGATCATTTAAGACCAATTCCTACCCTTGTAAATGCAAATACTTTATATTGGAATGAGATTAGTATGCTTAATAATATATAATGGAATTACACTCTTTAAATAAATAGCGATAAATTGAGTTAAGTAAAGGAAATTGTATAGAAAGCTTGTTGCACTTAAGTCAGTGATCAAGAATACAAAGTATAAAATATTTATAGCATAGTTGATTTAAGACTTTTTAGAAAATGATGAATATTTATTGAAGAATTGTGGATTTACAACTTAAAAATTACCTGATTTAATAGAGAATAATGCAAACCTTGTACTTTTTTTCTTAATGAAAAATGTGAAGTCTTCTGATTTTTAAGAGTAAATTATTTAATAATTTAAGTTATTTGGATGTATTTATAAATATTGATGTCACTCCTGCTACTATTGAATTAATTGCTATGATAAATTATTCAATGAAAATACCTCCTGATTTCGTTACATATTATGTGTATTATTGTATTTAATATTGTAATAATATTAAAGTAAATTATATTATACAATCAAATAGGAAAAATAAACATAAACTAAAATAGTTAAATATGTCAGCATTTTCATTCGACACTTTTTAAAAACAAAGGCAATTGTAACCAAAGATCTTCTAACTGAAGTAAGCTTTTTATAAGTACAAAAGCTACAAGCATTTTGCATAGAGTTTACCAGAGTTAATGAAGTGTCTTAACTTTTTAAATCTGTAAAAACTTTCAATGAGTTAGGTGCATGATACCTCTATTTAATAATTACTTAAAATAATAAAAAACACTAATTAATATTCAAATTTCATTAAAGCCAGTAGACTTCAAAATTAGCAAAATTTAGTTACATTTCTTTCCCAATACCAGAGCTTTTTTATACTATAAATTAAATTAAAAATAGAATTATTACATTCTTAATGTAACTCTAAAAATTATTTATCAATTTGATTAAGATTGTATTTAATCATATTTTTTTCATTAATACTACACCCATGTTTTATAGATGACTCTGATTATTTAGGTGTTTGAATAGTATTTTAATTAAATTACATAATTTCTTCTTTAATAGGAGATGGACTTTTGTGAATATTCCTCAATTTCTCTCTTGGATCTATAAATACAAACTCTTTAGTATTTTGATTTTAAACTTTATTATATTATCCCCATTAATTATTTTTTTTGATTGAGGATTCAATTATTTTAATTTTTTATTACTTCTCTTTTTAATCATTCTTCTCTTATGAATCTCTTTTATGTTATTATTTATTCTTAGATTACTTATTCAATTATTTCACATTATTTTTCCGCTCATTATACAATTACTCATCTTAAATTCCAAAAACCCTAATTCTTTTTAAACCTTTATAAACTTCTTAACCATAATTTAAGACTTCAACCATCATTTAATAGAATACTTATTATGATTCTGGTTCTATTTCAATACTACATTTTTCATTCCATTCAGCATTTTTCTTCCAAATTACTTTATCAAAATAAAGATCATCACAATTTTCTCCTTTTAATGTTATATTAACTTGATCTGCATTAAAGTTCTCTATTCTAATTAAGTTAAATTTAAATACATATAGATATTTGAGTTATTATAGCATTTCCAAAATCTATCAAGATTTTTGTTTCTCTTTCTTTTGTTAACCATTCTCCTGTAGGCTTTATGATATTACCAACACTTGATAATGAAGTTAAGGGGTTTACATCTAAAATTTTCAAAATTAATTCTTCTCCCATATATTTATTATTAAATATTAGTAAACACGTGTTTATGGACTAAAGAACTCCAATACAAAGGTTAATTGAAGAATTACATACAGGATCAGCTGCTTAATTATTAGAAGTGGTAAATCAATGTGAATAAACACCAAACATCTAATTAACAAAAGCAATCTTGTTAATAAATAATAAGAATTATTAAGAAGCCTCATAAATTTTGAAAGGACTGAAGGATCATCCACTTTATCCATTTACAAGATTATATTTACTTTATGTTGAAGGATAATATCAATAGGTTATTACAGAATCTAGAAAAAATATGCCAGAAGATCAATTATTAATAGGATAGGCATATTTAAAATTAGGAGAATTTGAATAAGCAATTTAATTATTTTAGAAATTACTTAAAGATGTATTATTATGTGTTAATAATCAAGAGCAAATTTCAAAAGGACTCTTAGGATATTTTAACAAATATTGCTAATGCTGCTATTTAATAAAATGAGGAGAATTAAATGAAACAAATTAATTTATAAATAACAGAATTTATTAAAAAGAATAAAAATCAATATGCCAGAGAATTATTACTTAACCATGCTTTACTTAATTTATAATTAAATGAGTAAATTTTTATAATTTATAATAAACTTTAGTTTAAAAACAGCAAAAGAGTTAACTATTAGATTTGAAAATATGGTAAAAGTTGAGAATGAATAAGATGAGGATCTATTTTTAGCTTAATTAATTTTAGATGTCATAAATCCAGGAGATTACAAAAGCAAAGTTAAATAGTAATAATTATCAATCTAATTTATAGATATGAAATTTTAGAAAAAACTTCAGAATAAGCAGTATTATTGAATAATTTGGCAGTATTTTAAGAATATATACATCCACATCATGATTCATTGAAAAGAGTAGAAGAAGCATTATCATCAGATTATAAATTTACACCATCATAACTCAATGTTTTAAAAATTAATAAAGCTATTTTATAAATCATTAAAAATAGACCAACTAAAGAATAAGGTTTACCATTATCTATTCAGATTGCAATTAATAGATTAAAATGGGATTAACCAATTGAAGATCCATATCAATATTTAATATTTGCTACTAATAATGATAATACAAATAAAATAATTGAATTATGTAATGTAAAAAATTGGAATTAAAATAAAGTATTAAGTACTTTCATCTTGGCTAATATTCTCAAATTATCTGATGATTCTCCTTATGATAAATAAATTTAATTGATTGCTTAATTTCATAAATCTTTAGTTTGCAATTACTATATTAAAAGAGGTAATCTTGATAAAGCTTTATAATACTATACTGAAGATTAACAAATCAAGAGTTAACTTGCTTTATTATGTATTGAAAAGGGATAACTTCAATAAGGAGCTAAATTTATTGATTCTTTATAGTATGATGGAATAACAGATATGAATGAAATTGAAAATTTAGAGAAGAATATAGGATTATCAAAAAAAGTAGAAGTTTAAGTGAAGAAAATATAAAAAAAGAAAAAAAAGAGAATTAGATACCCTAAAAATTTTGATAAAACCAATCCTGGTCCATTGCCAAATCCAGAAAGATGGTTACCTAAATAAGAAAGAAAAGAATGGAAAAAGAAGAAATAAATTCATAGCAGAACTTAAGGAGGTAATGCAGGAAATGAAACAGTAAATACATTCAAATCAAGTGGAGCATCTACAGCATAGGTTAGTGTAGCTTAGAAAAAAACAAATAAATATAGAAAATGATAAGTTTTATAATATATTAAAATTACATAATTCTATTTTTAATATATATAGAATTATATCAAATATACTATTCAGTGGGATTTTCTAGTTATTTAACATGATTTTCTAATTGTATAACTACTCTATTAACATTATTGAGATGATCCTTCATGTTTTCTACATTTTATCTTATGCTACGTGCCAATTACAGTCCATTATCTCTTGTTAAATCAATCATGTTGTTATCAAGTTTAAATTTATTTATTTAATCTTGCTTATCTGCATTTTATTATGTAAGTTAGTCTATTTGTTATTTATTAGCTAAATTTTATGAAATTAGCTAATTTATTTGTTATAACTAATCAAAATTTTGTTCTTCAAGATGCTTTATTTGATTTTTTGAATAAAAAAATAAATAGCCTAATGCTCCTCCAAATGCTGTTCCAATTGCCATCCCAGTCAAAAGACTTTTGATGTCTATTTTGTCCCACATTAGCAACAAGTTTGAATCAATTAATATAAAATATGAAGATGTTTATTTCTATAAATAAATAATATATTAATTTTTTATTTATTATTTCTTATGATTACATAATTGATGATAATTCCAATCATGTTTAATAAAGTATTATTTAAATAAATAAACACCTTAATAATAATTTACTCTTCAAATTATAGAATTTTTATAATGTATATAAATTTATACTAAATTAAATAATATAAAATTGGATGCAATTTTAATTAAAATGCATTAAAAAGTTCATAAATTTATATTTAAATATAAAAAATATATTATCATTTCTGATTTATTAAGACTTTATTATTTGAATCTATAATTTTTTCTTTTAAATTATCATATAAAAGTTGAAGAAAATATTATTAAAACTTATATTAAGAAATTAAAGATATTAAATCAATATATAAATTTTGTATTTACTATTAAAATACCATGTGAACCTTCATACTCTTGAAATATTTATATTTACTTCATAATTAATAATATTAATAAACTAAATTTATATTTATATTTTCTTAAATATAAATATATTCATGTTAGATAAACCATATTAAGTGAATCTTATTAATGTATTTATTCATTTTAATTATTTGTAAATTTTGATAATTTATTCTTGTTTACATAATGTCATCCTAAATATTTAAAGTAGAATGTCCTATACACAAATCTGAAGCAATAGCAATTAATTTAAATCCTAACATATAATTGTCAGAAATGATGTAGTGTATATATTGTTTAGTTGGTAATACATCTAGATTAATTATCCCAATAAGAGACATTAAAAATTTTATTGAGAATTTCATTACTTTACAAAAATAGAAGAGTGATGAAATTAATCAACTCAAAGAAACTTACTTGATTCAATTATTAAACAATTTGAGTAAAATGAAAAAAGAAATCGTAAATATTTTTGACAATGGAATCAATATAATACAAACTTAATTATAATTTAATAGAGAAGAAGAGGAGAAATTGAAAAATAACAAAGGAATAGGAGATGTTAGTATTAATTAACAGATCTAATAGATTATAGAGTATTAATACAGTTACTGTTAGCAATAAAATAAATTAAATGATTTGATCTTTATACAATCTCTTTCTAAAGAGCTTCAATAGATTAATAATTTTGATGGAATTCAAAATTGTTTAGATCTTTTGTGTGATTTTTAAAAATAGTATTAAATGAAAAATAAATTAAATATAATTGATAAATTACTATTGAAAGAATGTGATAAATAAATATTAAGTGTAAATTCAAGTGAAACACCAAAATTGAATCTAGTATGTTAACATCATTAAAAGGAAATAATAATGATAGATATGAATGAGAATGTTGATAAATCAATGAGATTGTGTTGCATAGAATGTATGCCAGAAATATATTGGTCATTAACTAAATGCAAGGAAAAATGGAAGATATTTGAATAAAAAAAGAGAATTTATTTTTAATAATAAATTTTTGATATGGAAGTGTAATATAAATAAATACGAGATCAAAATAAGAAAATAGAATAATAAATTATAGATTAATTAAAAGGAATAAGAATATAATTTGAAGATACTTTGGCTATAAATAAACAAAAAATCTATTCTAATATTAATATATAAAATGAAGATTGGATAAATTTAAATTAAGATTAAATATTGGAAAGAGTAGAAATATTGATTTAATCAGAAGAATCTTAAAATCAGATAATTCATAATGAATATTAATAAATTACTGATTATGCTTTAAAATTATTATAAGAATAAATAAAAGAGTTAAAAGTTTAATAATAACATTTATATGATAATTTAAGATCAACATTATGTCATTCATAAGAAATTAGTAAATCAGCTAGTTCTTCAGATGAAAGTTACTTAAATGATAATGATTATTAAATACATAAAAATGTAAACTCATTTAGAAATAACTAAAAATTATAAGAATTAATATAAATTCAATCTTAGGAATCACAAATGATGATTTAAAGAATTTAGAATGATAGTAACTTTTCATCTCCTAATTGTTTTGATGATATTCAAATTGATAAAGAGAATATTGATTATAAAGAATAATGTATGATATAATACTAAATTATAAGTAAGTATTCATAAATATAAAATTGTTATGCAATATCTTTTAATTTTGATTAAACTATAATGATTAGTGGATGTCAAAATGATATAGCTATTTGGTAATTTAATGATGGGAAGATATAACATATAATAGATCTTTAAGGTCATTCAAATCAAGTTATATCACTTAAATTTAGTGCTAATAAGAATGAATTTGTTTCTGGTAGTACTGATAAATCTATTAGATATTGGGAACTAATCAATAATATTTGGGTATGCAAATAAGTACTTTTAGGACATAAAAGATAGATTGATTGTTTATTAATGAGTAATAAAAATAACCAAATATTATCATGTAGTTGTGATAAAACAATAAGGATTTGGACAAAAAATCAATAATCTTAATGGTTTCAAGTACAAAATTTAACTAATCATTCTGCTTATGTTAGATGTATAAGTCTTAATAAATCATAAAATTTACTTGTTTCTTGTGGGGAAGATAAATTGATATTAATATGGGAACTGAATAAATCTAAAGTATGGAATTTAATATAAAGTATTAAAAATGATGATTTTGGTTATAGAATTTGTTTTATTGATGATCTAAAAATAGCATGGTAACCAAGAAGTTAAAATATAACTTTTTTCTATGAATATGATAAAAATACAAATTAATTTGAATTAGATTAACATCATATAGTATTATAATAATCTAGTGAGGGTTACTAAAACTTTTTCCCTTCTATATATAATGAAGAAAAATAGGTTCTTATAAATAAACATGGATAGTTTGTTTATATAATGAAAATGAATTTGTCACATAATTTAGAGATCTCCCAAATAATAGATATAGGTCATTATTGTAATTATGGTTCATTGACTAATAATGGTTAATTTTTAGTGATATGGGATGAAAAATCAAAATGCTTGTAAGTTAGATAAGCCACATTTAAAAAATGAGAATAAATATTATTTATATATTATAATTATTCACAACCAAAGTTGTTACTGAAAAGAATTAATTATAGCAATTTTATTATTAAATTTCTTTGTTTTAATAATCATATAATTGATTAAGGATTTAATTGTTTTATTACATAAACCTTAATCCCTAATAATAATTATTCTAAAGAAACTCAATATGGGAACATGTTAATTTGAAGCTTAGAAATAATATAAACAAGACAGTCTTAACGATATTGAAGCATCATCCTAACCTTATATCGTTTAATTGAAACTTACTCCCCTTGTTAGTAACATAACCGGTGATGATGATAAAATGGATGAATTATACTATGATATTGAAAAATAAATCTCTATAAAATAAGTATAATTATCAATTATAATAGGAAAAAGAATAAGTAGGTGTCAGTGAACTTAAATTCTCTTCAAAATTGTATTTAACTCACGATGATCCTTCTTATATCTAATCTGATCACCTTTAATAGACTCCGAAGCCATCAAAAAAAAGTAAGAATCTAAATGCAAAATTCAAAGAGATGATTATATGAATCCTAGTAATATAATAATTTGATGATATATGATACATTTTACTAATATATCCTTAAAGAATTATAATTATATCAAAGAATTAATTGATTATTTTTAAATGGTTGCTCTTACTAATTAATTAAATGTTCTTTTTAAGCTATCTCTCAAATAAATCGAATTATTTTAATTTCAAGAGAAATAAAAAATCTGTATTCAAATAACACGTATTATTTTTTTCATGATATACTTTATTATTATTACAGATATTTTATAAAAAATGATTATTATTTATAGAAATACTTCTAATTTATTAGAAATTTGATATTTTATATGATGTTTAACTTAAATATTTTTGTAGCATTCAAATAGCAAACTTAAATTAAGATATAGAAAAAAGTAAATATATTTTTTATTAAAAATTATAATATGAATTAGTTTTAATAAAAATATAGATTATTTAATTAAATGCAATCTAATTATTGGTGGAAGATCACCAAAAAAGAATAAATTCAATTGGTAATTTCAGGATTGATTGGAGCAATAATATGTCTATTATCAATAACAATAGGGAATTTCATATTAATTGAGATTCGATTCAATATTTTATTTTCAGCTGTAATATATTTAAATTATGTAGGAAGTATTTTGGATTAACATTTATATTAACAGGTGTTTATATTTTGTTGAAAACTAAAATTTTAATGAATAATACAATTAATACTTAATGGACTTTAAAATAAAAGTATTTAGTATGTTTTGCAAGTGTTATTATTGCATCTGGACTTATATGTTTTTGTTTATATTTTGATCAAGAATGGTAAAGTACTCGAATAGAATAGGCATAAAGGATTGAATTTTTATACAAAGATTCCTTTGTATGTGATTTTGGGAATGTCTTTGAGTTCTACTATATGCTATTTAACTATTGATTTAATCAATTTTTTTGTTGGATTAACTCAAAAAGTATAATAAAGAACTATTGTGGAAACTCCCAATTAGATTATATCATTTATCTTTATAAGTTCATTGATTGGATTTCTTTAAGGATTATTATTTAGTTCTTTGGATATTGAAGTATATTCATACACTTATTTATATTAGGATGTTGAAAATAAAAATATTTCATTTTACTTAATTATGTTTGAGGAATTACTATTAGTTCCTTTTATTATAGTATTAGGTTGTATTGGAGGAGTTTTTAATGAATATCTAAGATTAAAAGGTAGCCATTTATAATCTTATACATTTGAACCAATCAATGATCCATTTACAGATGAAATTTGATTATTCATTTTTGTATATTAATAATATGAAAACTTTTTTTTTTGGAAGTGGCTTATTTCCTTTGCCAATTTTTTAAAGGCTACATAAGTTGTCAGCAATTGATCCCAAAATAAATTTGATAACAGTGCCAAATCATTCACATAAAGAGAAAAACTAAATAAAAGATTATGCTATCTAATAATAATTTAGTATATGTTTTGAAAATATATAGAAATATATTAGCCAAATTTATCAGATAAAGGCAACAGTTTTATTAATGAAATAAAAGATCAACCTGATTTGGGAATAGTTTGTAATTATGGATACATGATTCCTAATTAAATTATAGATATTTTTAAGAAAGGAGTTTATGTAATTCATCCTTCTCTTTTACCAAAATACAGAGGAGCAGCTCCAATACAAAGAGCTATTATGAATGATGAATAAAAAACAGGTGTCTCATTTATTGAGATTTCAAAAAATAAGTAGATATTAATTAATATCTAGAGATTTGATGCAGGTGCTATCCTTTTAAGAAAAGAAATTGATATTCTAGCAGTTGATAGATATAAAGAGTTATCATAGAAATTATCATAATTGACAGCAGATTCAATAGAGGAATTTATTAATAATATTGATAAATATGAGAGATTGAGCTAAAATACAAGTGAAACAACTAAAGCACCCAAGATTACTTAGATTGATTTAAAAGTGGATTTTAATAATAATGCAAAGAAGATTTACAATTAATATAGAGGAATTTATGGGACTAATTTCCATAGTTTGAAATTGAAATATCAAGAGAGAGAATTCTATTTGGAAAATATTACATAAATAAATGACTTAGAATTAGAACATTTAAAGTAATTTAATACAGCTGAGAATGGCACAATATGGTTATTAAAGATTAAATAATTCAAAAATTATTTCTATATAAAATGTAATGAAAATAGTTGGATCAGAGTCTAAGAATTCAGATTTACAGATAGAGGTAGTAGTTAAGCTGCATATACATTTAAGAATCAATTCATGATGGATTTTAAATTTGATAGTTTCGATAACTATTACAAATTAAGTTATTGAATATATAAGTATATATAACTAATTGTATAAAGAGTAATAATAAAATTATGCACGATTATAAGTATCCAAAGATTGATGCCAAGCATTTTCATTATCACAATGATGGCACTGGAAGGTAATATTAATGTATGATTATTAGGGATCAGTATGTAAAACATATAAATGGTGGTCTATTGTCATAAAAAATGCTTAGCTCACTCGATTTATCTCCAAGGGCGGATTTCACAAAGATGATATTTCCAAAAAGTGCAACAAAGTAAACGATATTGTTATAAGTTAGTTCTCGAAGTAGAGGATTGCTTCCTCCTTAACATTAAAGAATTCAACATTATTTTGGAGATGGAAAAGGAAGAGATTATTTTGTAACGATTAATGATGGTGGATAAGTTTAATTAAAAAGTTGGAAAGATCATCCAGATCAAGCATTCCCAGCTCAATTACGAAAGTATGGAAGAGAATACTCTCAACCTGACTGTGTTAAGTACTTAATATCAAATAACTCAAAATTATAATAATTAACTCAAACTATGAAATTAAGATAGAGTTAATTTACAAAGCATATTAGTGCTCCTAAGAAACAATCCAGTCCATAATTATAGAGTTTTATGCCGGATCTGAATGAAGGTGGAAAATACCAGACATACCAATAACTGAAATACTAGAGTAAAGCATGTTCTTTTGCAGAATGATACATAATTTGATAAATCATATCCTCAAACGCACCTGATTTTGAGCTATCAATCTTTAGATTACTGGGTTGTCGACATGGTTTGATAATTCTTCTCCATACAATTCAATAAACATGGAGGCTTTCTTGGGTACAGTGCAATAACATGTCTTTTCAGTAGGCTCTGAATTTTCAAGAGCTTCAAGTTCTTTAATAACATCTTTAATGTTATTCTTAGTAACTTCAACCAATTTAGTATTGATAAGACAGATTCTAAATATAATAATAATTAAATTACTCTTTAGTTTCAGATACTGGTGGTTTAGGAGTTGGAGTCACTGGAGGAGGAACAGTGATATCTAAAATACAATAATCATAATAAAATACCATCAGGGAAAACAGGTCTAGAAGCTCCACCGCAAAGATTCATTCTGAATTTACCAATATGGCCATTCCATGAAGGATAGAAACGATCTTTACCAATGTTCAAGTAGACTTATGGTACTAAGAAATGATTGACATTCTCAAAGAGTATGGTTTCTTTTCTATCTTTGAATTAAACATATCCCTCTGCCTTTCTAGTATCTCTATTGTAAGAATAAAAGATGAAATGCCAATTGGTCTATTGTTATTTCTATGGAACAATCTTAGCAAGATTTGGATCTCCAGCTCCATTCAAATTCTTATAAGTATAAGTAGTAAAGGCATAGATGCCATCTTGAGCAGGTGAAACCCAGGCAGCCAAAGTTCTATCTCCCAATCTTTCAGCATTCTTATTTGCTTCTTCTTTATTGATGTGAAGACGGAAGGCTAAATGCCATTATTCCATAGTTGTTTATTTCCATTTGAACCAACCAGAAACACTGTATTCAGATGGGAAGGCAGCTGAAGGATCTGATGGGATTTCCATAACTGTAGCCTTGGCTAATTCAAACTTCTTAGATTCTTAAATGAGAACTTATTCAACAGCCTTGGAACAGACTTCTTTTGGTTAAGGATTGCAAGCCAAAGCAAACTTATTTAATTCATCAACAGTATCAAGATGAGCACCAGCACCAATCTTAAATACAGCTCTGGTTAATTGACCATTGATAGTTGGATATAATTTGAGATCTGATCCTCCGATTATGAGTCTTAAATATGTTGGTTTTTCATGTGTAACATCAAATGTGACTGATTATGGTTCTTTACCAGTGTATTTAACAAAACCAACTGCTTGATTTGTAATACTACTGTAACTGAAATAGATGTAAGTCCAAACTCCTTCAATATCTCCATATTCAATGTTTTTGTTCAGATTCCAATTATTGCTCTTATAATCATTTGTAATAAATGTGTAGGCACCTTGACCTTACCAAATAGCCAATAATCTATCTCCCTTTTCAATATTTTAATATTCTTTATTGACTGTTAATCTACTCATGAAATACCATGGTTCACTCTTACCTTAATACATTGGTTTAGGATGTCTGCTCAAATATCTGACCCAATATGAGTAACCATATTCTCTGATATCTTTCAAATTCTCTGGAGTGGCTTCAATATCAGCTAATGGTTTGACATCATCATATGCAGTATCTACAATAGTTTCATCACCCATTTAACATTTTGGTTCTGGTAATGGTTAAGGTGGTTCAACTGGAATAACAGGTGGTTTAGGTAATTCAGGAGGATTTCCTGGAGTAAATTATGGATTGTATGGATCTTGGCAATTTACAAATGTGACATCAGCTATATATCCATTGAATGATGGGTAGAATTAATCTTTTCCTATCAATATTCTTAATACTGGAACCAAGTAATGATTTACATTAGGGAATTTCACATCTAATTTACCATCCTTAAATATAATCGATCCATATGCTTCTCTGGTCTCTCTATTATATTAGAATGTAATATAATGCCATTCAGTATGTTTATCTTAATGTTTAATTACTTAAGCTGCATTTGGTTATCCTGCTCCAAACATATTTGTATAAGTATATGTGGCAAATGCATATAATTATTGATCACTTAACCAAACTGCTAATGTTCTATCTCCCAACAAATCAGCATTTTTATTAGTCTTTTAATCATTAATTGTAACTCTAAATGCCAAATGCCATGGTTCTTATTTTGTTGGTTCCCATTTATACCAACCACCAATACCATACATAGTTGGGAATAAAGATTTTTCATCTCTTACATGTTCATAAAATTCTGGTTGAGTTGATTCATATTTCTTTATGCCCTCAATTAATTTGCTTTCAGTCTTACCCTTACAATCTGGTTCTGGTCTTGGGTTGCAAGCTAACACAAACTTATTGAAATCATCTTCAGTATTAACAAATGAACCTGCACCTAATTTTAGAATTGGTGATGAGATTTGACCATTAAATCCTGGATATTATTTAAGATCTGAACCTCCTACAATTAATCTCAAGAATTTAGGTTAGTCATGTTTGGCATCAATAACAGTAAATTGTGTCTTATCTCCAACTCTAACAACACCAACAGCTTATCCTGATTTGTAACTGAAATGAATATATGTCCAAACACCTTCAATATCTCCATAAGGTATTTATTTGTTAAGATTTGGATTACCTGAAGCAACATCATTAGTGATAAATGTATATCCAGCTTAACCTAACCAAATAGCCAACAATCTATCTCCCATTCTAATGTTATCATATGGATCATTATTTGTTAATCTAGAAATGAAATACCATGGTTCACTGGCTCCTTTAATAAGACTATCTGGCCATCTTGTAAGCCATCTAGTCCAAAATCCATATCCGTATTCAATTGCACTTCCTAATTTATCTTCAGTGACTTTGAGATCAACAACTTTATCACCACTTGAAGGCATGTCTCCAATTTGAACTTGTCCACTAACACACTTTCTAACAATTTCAGGTTCTTAAGGTTTAGGTGGTTAAACAGGTTCTTCAGGTTTAGTTGGATCTACTGGTTTTGGAGGAGGTGGTGTAGATGGTACCTAAGGTGGTTTAGGATCTTCTGGGAATACAGGTGTGAATGCTCCACTACATAATTATAATCTCAATCCTCCAATATGACCATTGAATGCTGGATAAAATCTGTCTTTTCCTACATTGACATATACTGAATTGGTCAAATAATGATTGATATTTTCCAAGTTAATATTTTCCTTTCTTTCTTTCCATTACAAGAAACCAACAACTTGTCTCTTTACTCTACTATATCCAAGGAAAACAAAATGCCATTAAGCTAATTGATCTTTATAAGGCACTTAAACATATTTATTTGGATCACCTTCACCATTCAAATTAGTATATGTATATGTTGTAATAGCATAGTTTCCATTATTTCCAACAAATGCACCTAAGGTTCTATCTCCCAATTTGGCAGCATTGGCATTCTCCATACCCTTATTTTAATGGAGACGTATAGCTAAATGCCATGGTTCCATAACTGTGGCTCTCCATTTGAACCAACCACTAATAGAATATTCATCAGGGAATGCTTATTCTTCAGGAGAAGCAAATTCATTAACTTCACTAGTTTAAGCTTCAAATCTCTTAGATTTTTCAATCAACAAGACTTCTTTAGCTTTATTACAAACTGGGAGTGGTCTTGGATTACAAGAGATAGCAAATTTACGGAATTATTCAGCTGTTTCTATAAATGAACCTTATCCTACTTTGACAACAACAGATGTGAATTAACCATTGAATCCTGGATAAGTATTTCCTTGAGTACCACCTAAGACAAATTCTAAGTAATCAGGTTTGTCATGTGTAGCAGCAACAGTGAAGGTCTTTGGTTCATTATTGTCATATTATATCCATGAAACAACTTTACCTGCAGATGTATATGAGAAATGAACGAATGTCCAAACAGCTTCAATATCTCCAAATTCAAAACGACCAGCATCTGTATTGAAATTATTATTCTTATGATCATTAGTAACAAATGTATAATCTGATTTACCTTAGTATATTGCCAACAATCTATCTCCTTTTCCTACATCCTCAAAGTCTTTTCTACCTGATAATCTAGCAACAAAGTACCATGGAGCTCTTTTACCTTGATACATAGGAACAGGATGACGAGTCATATATCTCATCCAGAATTAATATCCATATTCTCTTACATCTTACAATTATTCTGGTTTGTCTAATACAAGATCAATTAATGGTTTTTATGAATCGAATGCAGTATCAGCAACATTAGTGTCACCCTTCTAACATGTTGGTTCTTTTTATGGCTCAGGGGGTTTAATTGGTACTTCAGGTTATTTAGGAACTTCTGGTTCTCCAGGTGGTTTGAAGTCTGGATCATATGCATTTTCACAAGCAAAGAATTGAACATTAGCTAAATAACCACTATAAGCTGGATAGAATTAATCTTTTCCTAAGAAGATCTTGTACAATGGGGCAAGATAATGATTGACTTCATCAATGTATTTCACTTATCTATCTCCTTTTGTGAAGAGAATAGTTAATACTCTCTTTTACTATCTTGAATAAGCCATATAAATGTAATGCCATTCAGTATGTTTATTTTAATGTTCAGTATTAATGTACTTATTGGGATTTCCTTTACCGAAATTGTCAGTGTATGTATAAGTAGCAAAGTGATAACCTCCTGTTTTACCCAAAAAGGTTGTAAGATCTCTGTCTCCCAATAATTAATCATTTTTATTATGTTTTTATCCATTAATTGTAACTCTGAATGTTAAATGCCATTCTTCTTATTCAGTTGGTGTCCATAAGAACCAACCTCCAATAGCATAATTATCTGGGAATGGACGTTCATTATCAGCTACAAACATTGTGACTTCACTTCCTTTGTTGAATTATTTTGTAGATTCAATCAAATTACTTACTCCTCTTCCTTTCTTGCAATCTGGTTCAGGTAATGGGTTGCATGATAAGGCATATTTTTGAACATCTTCAGGAGATCCAATAAATGAACCTGGACCTATCTTCAATACTGGTCTTGTGAATTAACCATTGAATCCAGGATAGAGTTTGAGATCATTACCTCCTAATATGAATCTTAATTTCTTTGGAGCCTCATGAGTTATTCCTGCTAATTCAATTATTGATGTTTATTTGTCAGCATGAACAAAAGCAACAGCCTTCTTTTTCAATGGACTGAAACTGAAATGAATGTATGTCCAAACACCTTCAATGTCTTTGTAAGGTTATTATTTATAAAGATTTGGATTAGAAGTACCTTTATCATTTGTTATGAATGTATATCCATCCTTACTTAAAAAGATTGCTAACAATCTATCTCCCATTCTAATATTATCATATGGATCATTTGATGTTAATCTTGAAACAAAATACCATGGTTCACTCATTCCTCCAAATAATTATTCTGGATGTCTAGTTAACCATCTACTCCAAAATCCATAACCATATTCTGTGACATCTTTCAATGCTTCCTCTGGAACTTAAATATCAGCAACTGGTTTAACATCTGGTGCTGAAGAAGAATCTCCAATTGCAGCTTGACCTTCAATACATTTTTGCATAACTTCTGGAGTTTTTATGATAGGAGGGGGAGGTGATACTACAACATCTGGTGTAGGTGGTTTAACAGGTGGTTTAGGAGGTGGTTAAATAGTTGGAGTTTTAGGGGGTGGTTCAACAGTCTTTGAAGGAGGTGGAGTTGGACCTAATGGTGATGGACTTGGAACTGGAGTTGCAGTTCTTGGGAATTTAGGATCATAAGCACCATTACATAAATCAATTCTAAATTTGCCTATTATACCATTCCAAGAAGGATAATGATCATCTTTTGCCAAATTGATTGAGAATCTTTAAACTAAGAAATGGTTAACATTCTCAAATGTTCTCTCTTCTCTAGCTTCTTTAAAGTGAACTATAGAATGAGCAGTCTTCTATTTGAATGAATATCCAAAGTACACAAATGTCCATTCTTAAATTCTATTCTTGTGTTGAATTTGATTCATAATATTTGGGTTACCTTCTCCAAATAAGTTATTATATGAATAAGTAGACAACAAAACAATACCATCATTTGCAGTACCAATCCAAGCTGCCAAATCTCTATCTCCTAAGTTCTTTGCATTATTATTCTCTTTTGTGGCAAAAACTCTGAACATTAAATGCCATGGTTCTTAATTCTCTAATTATTTCCATTTGAACCAACCACTAACTGAATATTCTTCAGGGAATGGTGTTTCAAGACTTGTTTTTACTGTTTGTACTTTAGCAGTCTAAACACTGTATCTAACTGCTTTGTGAATGAGGGTCTATTTGGCTCTTTCAGTACAATCTAATTTTGGATAAGGATTGCATTTAAGATTGTAATCAAATAATTCTAATTCAGAATTAACATAAGCTCCTTCACCAATTTTGAAGACTGGATTAGTGAATTATCCATTGAATCCAGGATAACTAAACTATTTACCTCCTACTACTAATCTCAAATATGTTGGAATATCATGAGTAACATCTAATGTTATCTATTATACTTTTCCACTAGCTCCGAATTTCAATAAACCAACAGCCTTCTTTAATCTTCCACTATATGAAAAATAGACATAACTCCATAATCCTTCAATATCTCCAGTTGGTATATTTTGATTTACATTGGGATTACGAGATGCTTTATCTAATGCAGTGAAATGATAACCAGTATCATAATGCCATATGGCAAGAACTCTATCTCCCATCTCTGCATCATTGAATTTTTGATTAGTAGTTAATCTTGATACAAAGTAATATGTATTTTTTGTTCTTCCTGAAATCAATTCATCTGGATATCTACTTAACCATCTTAACCAGAATCCATAACCATAATCGGTTGCTCCAGCAAGATCTTTACCTTCAATTACAGAATCAGCAACAGCTTAATCTGAACTTGCACTCATGTCACCAACAACATTTGCACCTTTGACACAATCAATAACAACTTAAGGTGTTGGACTTGGAGTTTTAGGCTTAGGAGGTGGTTTAGGTGTTGGGTCTTTAGGTTTAGGTGTTGGGTCTTTAGGTTTAGGAGTTGGATCCTTAGGTTTAGGAGTTGGATCCTTTGGTTTAGGTGTTGGATCCTTTGGCTTAGGAGTTGGATCCTTAGGTTTAGGAGGAAGAGGTGTAATTACGATAGGAGTTTTAGGATCAGGTATGATTGGTTTAGGATCAACTGGAATCACTGGTTATTCTGGAGTAGGTGTACTATCACATTATCCTCTAATAATTTAAATTTTTCTGATTTCTCCCTCAATGTTGATAGTGATAGGCTTTTAGCATTCTTCTTCTAATTCAAGAAGGTCTAAAAGTAAAACTTCAATCATTTTGAACAACATTTCGCAACAGGCTTTTCTGGTTTAAGTGTCGGTAGCTGCCAAAACTAAGTTAATTTATGATTTCATTCCATCAATGTGANATCTAACTGCTTTGTGAATGAGGGTCTATTTGGCTCTTTCAGTACAATCTAATTTTGGATAAGGATTGCATTTAAGATTGTAATCAAATAATTCTAATTCAGAATTAACATAAGCTCCTTCACCAATTTTGAAGACTGGATTAGTGAATTATCCATTGAATCCAGGATAACTAAACTATTTACCTCCTACTACTAATCTCAAATATGTTGGAATATCATGAGTAACATCTAATGTTATCTATTATACTTTTCCACTAGCTCCGAATTTCAATAAACCAACAGCCTTCTTTAATCTTCCACTATATGAAAAATAGACATAACTCCATAATCCTTCAATATCTCCAGTTGGTATATTTTGATTTACATTGGGATTACGAGATGCTTTATCTAATGCAGTGAAATGATAACCAGTATCATAATGCCATATGGCAAGAACTCTATCTCCCATCTCTGCATCATTGAATTTTTGATTAGTAGTTAATCTTGATACAAAGTAATATGTATTTTTTGTTCTTCCTGAAATCAATTCATCTGGATATCTACTTAACCATCTTAACCAGAATCCATAACCATAATCGGTTGCTCCAGCAAGATCTTTACCTTCAATTACAGAATCAGCAACAGCTTAATCTGAACTTGCACTCATGTCACCAACAACATTTGCACCTTTGACACAATCAATAACAACTTAAGGTGTTGGACTTGGAGTTTTAGGCTTAGGAGGTGGTTTAGGTGTTGGGTCTTTAGGTTTAGGTGTTGGGTCTTTAGGTTTAGGAGTTGGATCCTTAGGTTTAGGAGTTGGATCCTTTGGTTTAGGTGTTGGATCCTTTGGCTTAGGAGTTGGATCCTTAGGTTTAGGAGGAAGAGGTGTAATTACGATAGGAGTTTTAGGATCAGGTATGATTGGTTTAGGATCAACTGGAATCACTGGTTATTCTGGAGTAGGTGTACTATCACATTATCCTCTAATAATTTAAATTTTTCTGATTTCTCCCTCAATGTTGATAGTGATAGGCTTTTAGCATTCTTCTTCTAATTCAAGAAGGTCTAAAAGTAAAACTTCAATCATTTTGAACAACATTTCGCAACAGGCTTTTCTGGTTTAAGTGTCGGTAGCTGCCAAAACTAAGTTAATTTATGATTTCATTCCATCAATGTGAGGACGAGCGAATTTGTTAGGCATTTCAATCAGTGCCAAGGAATCAAATTTATGTTTCAACATATAAAGGTATTGAAGGTTGTGAACTTAGACAAATGAAACCTGCACTTGTTCTTCCATTCCCTTCTTAGCTAACATTTGCAATTCTCTCAATTCCTTAATATCTTGATCCAATTTTCCTGTCTAAGCAAAATTAAGAGCCTCACCGAGTTTCTAGAGGCCTTCTTCAGCATCATACAGCTTCGATTTGTCACATCCGAAAGACTCTACATCAATCTGAGCTAATGATTGCACATTTATCAAAGAGGAACTTGCAACTAGAGATAACAATCAATAATTACAGCCTATAAGCCCTACAAGTACCAACAAGACAGCAACTTTGTTCGTCATAATTATTTAATTATAAAATAAAAACGGATTTAATATTTGATCCCCTTTTCTGCCATAGTTTAGATTAGGTAATTAAGTACTGATTTTGATAATACTATTTAACTTCTGAATTCTATTCTTTATTTGACACAAATTCTACTCAACCATTCAACCATACATTATTAATTTAATGTAAAATTTGCATCTCCCAACTTCGCAACTCTATTATGAGATTTGTGCACTCTCCAGAAATAAGAGAATTAATGATATTGAAAGAAGAGCACTAAAAAAGGTAGAACCTATTTATATTATTTAGCTTGTAATTTTAGATGATAAGTATATATTTGATGTTATTGATGATTACAATCAAAAAAGAATAACAGAGACTAAATTATAGGATTAACTCATACTACTCTCCAAAGATGTTGATATGAAATGTAATCTATTCACAAACTTCTAGCTGATACTATTGATGAATGCTAGTAAGAACAAGATTACTAATTTAACCATGCAGAAGCAAAAAAGGTTATAGATTTCATTGAATAAAATCCATAAATCCCAGAGGAAATAGCATCTCCTTTAGGTGCCTAATTGTGGAAAAAAAGAAGAGCTGAAAGATAAAGCAGAAAAGGAAAGTGACAGTTTTAAATATTATGCATTATATTATATTATTTTATTTCTATACAATTTTCATTTATTATGAATATATAGAGATTGATCATCAATATTGTTAAATTTTAAAGATAAGTATTTTCATTAGTTCAAATTTCTATGTATTATTATCTCCATTCTAAATCTTCTATTAAATGATTTTTCTAAAGAATTCCTTTGATTAGTATTAAAACTGACTTATATTTATAAAATATACTCTCTAAGAGCCATAAATAAAATATTATTTCATAAACTATTCTATTTTAATTTTAAATTTTCAGATTTCTCAATCAAATTATAAAAAAAGTGAATCAAATATAATTTTTTGTATAAATATTTGTTAATTTATTCAAACAATTTGTAAATTAATCAATATTATTTATATAAGGACTAATTTTTTATTAATTAAACAAACTACAAAAATGATAAATAAATCTTCTAAAAATTAAAGGAAATTTTTTTTTAATTATGGATCTACCATATCCATAAATATAAAGCTATCTTCAAATATATTAATTATATTTTATTCAAATTTAAAATATGTTTCTTGTTTTATTTATTTAAATGAGAAAATGTTAATATTTATTCAAATTAAAAGTTCTAATTAAGTAATTATTCGAATTGAAAATAAAAAATGAATCTGTGCCATATTTTACAAATTTCATATTTTTATTAAAAAGCCTAAAGATTTATATAAATCTAATCTGCATTAATACAACAAAATTTTCTTCCAATCTAGAGTAATTTAACAGTAGTTTAAAATGATCTTTATTTATTAAAAAATCTATATAGATTAAAAAATTTTATTAGTTAAACCTTAATGATATAATTTCTGTCTTCTTACATAAAATGATAACCATTTTATTAACCATAATAATTTATATAAGTGTTGTTATTTTTAAAAAATTTTCTATTAATTACAATTATTTTTATAGAATTTCTTCAAAATAATAATGAAAGAGATCATATTCAATTTTGATTTACTCCTTTAGAATCCAAGATAAATCAATTGTAATCTGTGCTTATGTATATTACAAAACACAAAATAATTGCCAAGAAAAATATAATAGAAATTCCATATAAATTTTATGACGCATCAATAATAAATAAATACAAAAATCCGATTTTTTTTATTTTACTATTAATATGATAATTCTGATTCTATTACCCATCGTCTACTTGGGCTTTACATTAGAACATTGCTCTATCAAACAGGAATAAGTAAAAGCACTATTTTCAACTTAAGAAACGTTTGAATGGAACTTAAAAGACTTCTTTTCAGGATCGTACTTGAATTACACTTTATCAACAAAGTAATCCTACTTTACTTTAAAAAAACCTTTACATTAAGAATATGCACCTAAATTATTAATTGAAGGTATATTAAATATTTAATCAAGGGATATCAAAGATCATTGCTATTTAAGCAAGAACAGAATAAAATTAAAATGTTTGGTTAAATCATTTTGCTTTTATAGAAAAAAATTTAAATTAATTATCAATATATTATTCTGAAGGGTATTTTTTTCGGATTATTAATTAGATTATAAGGAGATTTTAGACCACCTTATTTTAATTAGAAGATCGTTTTTTCCTTAAATTAAGATATTTAATGTTTAAATTTAGAATATTTGAATGATACTTCATTCTTAGCTGATTGCTATAATGGAATGTCAAATCCAATTTAGAATTATTTCTTTATTGTTGACAAATCAGGTGCTGTAAGAAATGTAAGTAATAATAATTATGGTGTTTAAAATATGATCACAAAAAGAATTACAAAAATAATTAATTTTGCTGATAGTAAGAAAAATTCAATAAAATTACTATTTAGATCAACTCCAGCTTATGCTACTGGATCAGATTTAAAAAAGAACTGTATTATTGAGATTTATAATGCATCTTCATTATAGTTAATTGATACATTAACTGCATTCACTATAGGAACATTATTAGAAATTGATGATCCTTTCGATTATGAATTTAATTTGATTGATTTTGAATTATTTGCAGATGGTCGATTATACATATTAACTGCATTTGATGGCATTATAATATTATAAATGGATTAATGGCTTGGTTTTACTTTAATAGATAGGATAGAATTATTAAGTGATGCAAGAGAATTTGATGTAGGTCATTTTATATCTTCTGATGGATCTATATAAGAAGTAATTGGAGTTTTGTTTACTAATAAGGCTGAAATTTATGAAAATAGAATTTTTAAATATTCATATGATTTAGACTTTACCCCAGTTTATACTACTTTATTGAAGATATCATAAGAATTATTAATTATATAAAATAAGGGTAAAACATATTTAATCAATATCTAAACTCAAGATTTAGTTTATAAGGAAGTACTTGAAGGAATTTAAGGATTATTGATAAATTAATACTTTTAGGAATTAATTTATGTTACATAAATTGATGCTAGAAGATTTACATTATCAAGTGGAAAAATAAAATTTTTATCTGGAGAATTAACTGCATCTAAAGCAATATTAACTATTACAGCAAAGGATTAATTTAATGATTCATGTTATGCTACTATTGTATATGGAATATAAAATTCATCAGATTCAAAAATATATCCTTTATCAGATTTAGAATTTCCTGATGTATATCATGATTATCCTTTAATTAGTGAATTTTAAATCCCAGTTTCAGGACCAAATATTTAATATAATCATTCCTCTCTATTCGTTTCTGATGTTGAAGGCATAAATACAATAAATTTAAATATTAAGTCAGGAGGTATCATTAATGCAGAATCAATATATTCAAAAATTCCATCAGCTAAATCCTCATAATATATCAAATTGATTAGTTTAGATGATGATGACTCTAGAATAGCTATTATTTTTTAAGAGTCATCTACTAAAGATATATTAGCTTACATTTGTTCAACAGATCAATATAATGATGGATAAGTAAATTTATAATGTATCAATTATATGAAATTTCCAATAAGTATTAATTTGGAGAATAGGATTTTCTAAAGTTATTTTGATGAAGAAAATTTATATTTTTTGATAGTTGAAAATAATTATACTGTTGTAATGTATTCGGTTTCATAATTAGACATTTAATATTAATAACAATTTGTATATAATTCAACTGCATAAATATAAATAAAATCTATTAATGTTGTTGCAAATAGATTATATGTTGTTCTTAGTAATTAATAATTGGATATCTGGAATCTATTAAATAAATAATAATATACTATAACTGAAGCAAAAGTAAGAGCTTTAGGATTTTATGGAAGTTGGAAGCTTTAGAAAATTGTAGGCAATTCTAGATATCATCCAAGCATATTATTCATTATTAATAACGATAATATAATTATTGCAGATTATCACAAAGAACTAACAATTATTAAGGTATTAACCTATAAAGAATCTACTATGGATGTAGCCATAAGTAAGGATTCATTCTTTGTAGTAGTTCATACAAGTACAAAAACTTAAATAATTGAATATGATTTTTCAAATTATTGTAATGTCTTTTAAATGAAAGAACTTCCTACTTATAGATACAAAGTTCAAACTTCTTTGGCAATTGCAACTAATCAAGATTCTGGACTCTTATACATAGCAGCAAGTGATCCAGACAATGAGGATTTATCAGTTATTTTGGTTTATAAACCAAGATAGCCTTTAAGAGATTCTTTAGTAAAAGTACTATCACCAAAGAGATAGACATTTTCTATTGTTGATACTTAAATAGCTGCTGCTGGATTTAAATAGTTTATCTTTTATTAGAATGATGGAGTAAATCATAATATGGGGTGGATTGATAAGATTCCCTAATATTAGATTGTACCTACTTATTAGACAAATTAATGGGTAAATAAATTCAGATTAAATTTAACAATGTGGAATCTAAAATATAATCCAAGTATAACATTAAGTTAAGCCATTGTTTTATATCAATCTAAAACTTAAATTAAATTTTAGAATGCTAATTAAGATGTTTTTATTGAAAAGTGGAAAAAATCTGAAATTGATATAGATATGACAGGAACAATAGTAGATTATTTAATTTAATGTTAATAATGTGGTTAGGGTAAAAATATTGATATAGTATAACCATTAAGATTATATGACTAAGAAGTAGGAGAAAATTTAAATGTAGTTGATTAATTTGTACTATAAGGCTAAACAAATCCAGATATTAGATTAGTTTTATTATCTATAAATGATATTTAAGCAATTAAAGTTTATAATAAGGATAATTAATTTGTTAAAAATATCATTATAAGTACAAATCCTAACACTCGTTGTTAAAGAATATAAATGAATTGGATTTATATTTTAGTTACTTGTGTGGTTGATAATTAATACTAAATAGCAACTATTTAGTGTACAAGTAATTATACATGTGGAGATTAAATTAAATTTTCACCCTTGCAAGTAAACATAAGTTATATTCCACAATTTCATTTAAACGATTATAATCTAGCTTTTATTAATACTTTTCCTATGAATGTCAAAAGTAATGATACTTAACTAAATTACTACACAATATCTTTTAGTAATACAACCTATGTAGCAACTTATACATTAAGCAAATAAATAAGTTCTGTTTAATTATATAATGAACACTTTGTTAAAGTCATGGTACATAATCTTTATAGTTATGGTTCATATTCATACTTTTTGACTTTGACTGAAGAAGGAAAGTTTAGAATTTTTAATATAGGTTTAGGTTTAGTTAAGACTTTTGTTTTATCTGATATAATAATTCAAAATGGAGGGGAAATAACTTATCAATAATTCACTGATTTTACTTTCATTTCAAATCCAACCTATTCAAGTTATACAGGTACTATTGATATATTGTTTACTTCTTAATCTTTGAATTACAAGTTTTAATTGGTTTACGATTCATACAATCAAAATGTTATATCATTTACATATAATTATGCTTTAAGTAGATATTTGCATGCTTAAGTTTTGCCTGGATTATTTATTGATCGTTAGCTCTTCTAAGTAGGAATTCCATATAGATATAATAATAATATAGTTATATCAATATATTAGCTACCTAATAATTCTGTAAGTGATTAAAGGATAGTCTATTCCTAAGGTGGAGTATCTTAATACCATGATTTCACTAATCCAAATAAAGTAGTAGCCTTTTCTCTATATAACAAAGTATTTTAAATAAATATACAATTTAGGTTCTTATGGTTGGTTTAAGTTAAAACTATTTAGATCAGGAGTTTATTTTGAAATATTATAATGTTGATTTAAGATATATTTTATAAGTTGATGATGTAAATGGAAAACTTTATGATTAAGAAGTTGCTTTATAGATGTCAAATGATCTATGTTCAGACTCCCTGTTATACAAAATTAAAATAACTTCAAATGAATTTTAAGATTAATAGGATGATCTAAATTCAAATGAAACAAATAAGAGAATTCAATGATTAATATAGAATTAATCATAATAAAATAAATATATCTTTTAATATTTTCATAAATAAGTTTTCATCTTATTTATCAAATTAGCTGTTTTATTAAATATATAACACTTTTTATCTTCTATCTAATAAAATCAAATGATTTCTTAAAGTATACTTCATTCTTAAAGCATTTTCTCCAAATATGATATATATTTAAAATTAAAATTACAAAAATTAAAACATAATAATTAATTTATAATCTCATAATTTTTATTAATAAGGTAAATTACAAAAATTTTTGATTGAGTTAAGAAAAACATTCTCTAAATTCTAATTGAACAATACCCATAGCAATTATATAAATATACACAAAGAAATTTTCATTCTATAATTATAAACAATATTCTATAGGTATTATTTCCAATTTCTCATTTATATACTTTGTAGAAAATTTAATTATTTTTGTAAAAAGATTTTAAAGTCATAAATTATATCATAAATTGATTTCTATATAGATATATTGAGTATCAAAGTTTTATATATACATTTATAGTAAAATAATAAATGATATGTTAAGTAAATTTCATAATATTTATTCAAAAAAAGATAAATTTTGGATAATTTCCATATCTTATGAGAATTATAAAATGTTAGAATCCAAAATTAGTAAAATATAATAGAAATTATATTAAAATATGAGAATTGATGGATAAATTTTATTGAAGGATAAATTAATAATTAAGAAATCAGCAAACTGAAGTTTTGATATTTACAAAATTGAAAAATAGAATAATTGTAATCATATTAATATCTTTATTAGATATATCATATTTTTGAATATCACTTTTTTATTCACTATATAAAATATATATTATTTATTCCAACATATTGAATATTAAATTAATAATTATAGACTTTTAGTAATATTGAGTATTGAACACTTTTTCATAATTATAGATTAATAAAATTAATTGTTTGCTCTAAAGTTAAATGATGCGTTCATTTAATTGATCTTACTTCATATATAAATATTACAACAACGAATATTTGATTAATAGTAAAATGTTTACAAAATTTAAAGATAATCTAAGAAAGATAGATATTTTTGGATAATCAATAACACTCAGCTTTCGTTAAGAAGAATAATACAGAACTAGTTTAGGAGGGATGCTTTCTTTATGCATAATTGCCACCATTATCAGTTTTTTTTACTCAAATATTATTGACTTTTTTTAAAAAAACACAGTATCATCTGAATCAGAACAGTAATTTAATGAAGATCCAAGCACAATTTAACTTTTACCAAATAATTTTATGTTTGCTGTCCAGATTGATTAAGTCAATTTTACAACTAACCCTTATTTTAATATAACAGTGGAATAGAGAGGGTATATCAGAGATGAAAATGGTACTTAGGTTAAGTTGCCTCCTCTTTATGTAGATTTAGTGCCTTGTACTCTTGAACATTTCAAGCCCATATTTGATTAATACAATACCTCTTTTGAAGATTAGTTTAAGCAATATAATTTAAACAATTTCTTGTGTCCAAATCTAAACCATCCTTTGACATCAAATATGACAGTTGGAGGGGCATGGACAAGTAAGACAATAATAATATAATAATAGGTAGAGAATTTTCATTTTTAAAATTTGTGGTTTCCTCATGCAAAAGTAATTCTGGGAATAATTTTTCTTGGAAACCACAATGCAAGACTGAAGAGGAAATGTAGAAATACTTAAAATCTTATGGAAGCTTTAGATTTTAGGTATATACAACTAACTATGTATATTAATCAATATTTATATTTATAGTTAATTAACCCTGAATCCCCAAAGCATTTTATTCAACCTTACATATCCATAGAATAATTTTATTCTTTTGTTCCAAATGCTATGTTTGTTCAATCAGATATTTTCCTTAGACCTAGGAAGGTCACAACGGATGATGGAATACTAATGTATCCCCAATAAACTACTTAAACATATATAACAAGAGATTATATGGATAATAGAGAGTAATCAGCAATTTCAGGTTTAACACCTGGATATTATGGTGCTTTCTATTTTGTAAGAAGTCCTTACTCTTATGATATTAAAAGAAATTTTATGAGACTAGATGAATTATTAAGTAATTTAGGGGGATTTTCATAATTTATGATAGCAGTAATTGGTGTTTTGATTAAATTTTACAATCGTGAACATATGGTTATAGAAATGGCAAATGATTTATATGAATTTGATCTTAATAAAAAAAGAAATAACACAATAGAGGCACATAATGCTTTATTAGCATCTACTTAAAGAGGAAGAGAAGCTTTAAAAAGATCAATGCATAAAATAAAAGGGGATTCTGCTATATAAATAAAGAGTATGTCAACATTTCATTAGAAACCTATTATGGGATAGTTTTTATCTCCTTAAAATATTGACAGACAGGAAAGCATCAAATTGAAAGATGGCATAAATTCTCATCGATCAAGTAAATTAAAGAGAGTTAGTTAATTAAAGGTTCAATGTTCTGCTATTTTTGAATAATTCAAATAATTAATGATTACTAGTTAACATATTGGAATAAGTTTGAAATTGATATTGAGTTAAATTATACCCTTTTAATGTATTTAAACAGATGAGTGTATAGTATTATAGAAGGCTATGTAATTATTATTTATTTATTAATAGAGCATAAGTGAATAAAGAATTAGATATATAATATATTATTAAGTAATTACATGAGATGATAAAATTAAAGAGAGTACTTTTCAATCCTGAATAAATTACATTATTTAATTTTAGTCATAGACCAACAATAAGTTTGATAAGAGATAAAAGAAATAGGAAATCAACAGTGTAATTATTATTATTATTATTTTTAGATTAAAATAAATTTTAGATAATCCAACTCATGAAATAGTTTTATCCCAATTATTTACTGATCTTGTTAATTCTTATTAAAAATTAATAGGATTAGATGATTAAGTTATGTCTGAAGAATAGATTAGATTTAATTAGAGATTAATATCACTTTTGGGATAAAAATTACCTCATTTATTAGAAAAAGAATTAGCTTAAGCATCAGAAGAAGAATCAAACGATGAAGAACCAAAACCTGAAGATATAATCAGTCGATCCAGTTGATTTATTAATATTTTTGTGTATGTATAGATAAGTATGTTTGCTATATTTATATTTCAGTATTAAATTTTAAATAATTATGAATAATAGTTATATAAAATTGTTAAAAGTTTTAATAATGAGAAATTAAACTATTATAATATTAATAAACCAGGTAATATAAAAATGAAATTAAAATTTTAATTCAAATCATCCCATTTAATTTTCTCTTTCTGCACTTTAACTTTCTCTATAATTTTAACCTTTTAGAAAATCTGGACAACTTTCTTTGTTAGGATTAGTTAAAATCTAAAATAAAGTTTTATACAAATGTATACTCTCATCTTCTACTTTTCTAGTTTAGGACAATTAGCCATTCTATGACCCATACCATCACAATAACCACATGAACCATTTAAATCCTCATCTGATTTCAATTTCTCTAAGAATTAAGGGATTTCTATTATTTAAATAAATTAATATACTTTATTTTGATTCTACAAGTAAATACTTTAAATCTAATAAAATAGATTCTTCTTATTATCTATTAACAAAAGTTGTTGCTCTTCCAGTTTTACCTTATCTTCCAGTTCTTCCAATTCTATGTATATAAGATTCAATCTAAATTAATATAATCTTATACATCTTTTGGCATATCATAATTAATAACATGTTTAATATCTGGAAAATCTAAACCTTTAGCTGCTACATCAGTTGCCACTAAGACATCTTTCTAGCCATTTAAAAATTGTTTTAATGCTTTAGTTCTATCTTCCTATTATTTTCCTCCATGTAATCCAACTACTTCAACTCCTTTAATTAAAAGATATTCATTAATATCATCAACATCATTTTAATGTTCACTAAAAATGACAACAGGAGGTGTTGTTTTTTTGAGACTATCTAATAAATAATGTAATTTTTCTTCTTGTTTAACATATAATATTTCCTATATCACATTCAAATTAATTTAACCACTTCTACCTACATTTATCACTAATGGATCTACTAATGTTTATTTTGTAAATTCTTATATTTTCTTTGGAAGTGTAGCACTGAATAACATAGTTTATCTAGGACCCTAAACTTAGGTATCAATTAATTAATAATACTGTGAAATGTTCTAATATATTTCTGATTTCCAATTCAAATACTTAATCTAACATTCTATCAGCTTCATCAAGAACTATAAATCTACACAAATCCATATTTATTTTCTTTTTATTAACCATGTCACTAATTCTACCAGGAGTTCCAATAACAATATGAACTCCATTTTTTATTGATTACAATTATGATGACATATCCATACCTCCTATTCCTAATAAACAATGTATTTCTGGAAATCCCTAAAAATTAATATTAACAAATCATTTACTTTCTTTTAAAATTTGTGGCAATATTGTTTAGCTAATTCATATGTTAAGATTGCCAATTCATGTGATGGAAGTAATATTAAAGCAAAAGGTCCTTCACCTCTAATTATTGGCATTTTCATTTACTCATCTACACATTATAGTAATGCAGGTAATAAAAATACTAAAGTCTTTCCTTAACCACTTGGTGCTACTCCTATAATGTCTCTTCCCATTAAACTTAATTATTATTATATATATTTACACTGCAGGCAATCCTTACATTTGAATAGGAGTAGGCTTTTTAATTTTCATTTTGCTTAAAATTTTTAAAATTCTGTCATCAACTCTTAAATCTTAAAATGATTTAATTGGAGGTGGAGGATCATTACCTTCTATCATGATGGAATATTTCTTCAAAATTTTATCAATTTTATATTAATCCCACAATCTTTATTTCTTTTTTGGTCTCCATCTTAAAATATAAATATCTTATTTTTACCTTGATTTTACAATCTCTTTACTTTTTAATAACATTAAAGTGCTCCATGTTGAATTTTTCATTGCATTTTCTATTTACATCTATTCATAAGCCTAAATCTTCTAGATATCCTCGTCATTTATTTTTCTCATATTCCCATTATCTATTCCTTATTACTTCATCTACATTTTCTCCTAAACAAGAGATCTTTTCTATTCATCCTATTATTATTATTATTGATGCATTAATTGAAAATTTATGTTAATTTTAATAATCAAGCTTCCTCTTCTTCTTCTTACTCTACTTTAGGTTAATTTGCTTTTCCTTCAATAGCTGCTTTATCTGCTATTTCTTATTCAGCAGCAGCTTATTCAGCTGCTAATTCTGCAGCCTTGGCAGCTTCTTCTGCTAATCGTGCTTCTTCAGCTAATCTTGCTTCTTCTGCTAATCTAGCAGCTTCTTCTTCCTCCTCTTTCTTCTTTTAAATGGCAGCAGCAATCCTCTCTTTTAATTCTGCCAAAGCATCTGCTTTTTCTTCTGGAGGAACTGGTTCTTTATTTACTCTTTCAATTTATTGTAATATCATAATGATTTCTTTTCTTATTCCATCCCCCATTTCAGTTGCAATTGGATTTTCATGCATAGTAATTGATTTAAGACTCTCTAATGATTTAAGATTATTAAATTCATCCAATTTTTCAATTAAATTTGCTCTAAGATTAAGATGATGTAATTTTGGTAAATTTGGAATATCTGTTAAAACAATAATTTTGTTTGCTCTTAGATGTAAAGTATGTAATTCAGGTAATTGATTCAAATGTCCAATTGAAATGATGGAATTTTATGCAGCCCAAATTTATTTTAGTTTCAATAAATTCTAAAATCTATAATACATTCATATATATTTATAATTACCCTTCAAATGACTCTAATTTATTGTTTCTTAATTCAAGAATTTCTAATGTATTATGCCCATTAAAACCTTATGCACTTTTAATTAAATTATTTTTCAATGATAACTTCTTTAATCTAGGTAAATTGATTTATGCAAAGTTTGTAATTTTATTATTGTCCAAATTTAATTCATCCAAGAATTGAAATGTATTTGGAACATTAAAACTATCCAAATTAGTTATTTGATTGAATGATAAATTCAAATTTGTTAAATATTTAATACTTTATAAGCTATTCACATCATTTAATTGATTATTTGCAAAACTAATTTTTCTCAAATTAACATAATTCTACATTATATTAAACAACTTATCTATTTTCTAAGATGCTTTATATTAATTTCTACCTTATTTTCACATATTAATTCCACAAATGTATATCCACTTAAATTGGCAGTTTTACCAATTCTCTTAAGTCCCTCTTTGATATCATTATGTAACTTTTAAATTTATAATGATTCTGGAGCATAATACTCTTCTTAAGGTACATCTGGCTCATCAGGTTCAACTGGTTCTACTTATTCAACATCCTATTTCTCTTCTCCTTCATCTTATTGACTCATATTTATAAATAAAAATGCAGATTAAATTATTTATTTATTATAAAGTCATTATATTATATTATATTATATTAAATTAAATCTTAATTAGCTATGTTTATTTATATGACTTTAAAAATCAACATCTCTTTGTATACTCTAATACAATTGTATATAAATAGGATAGAATTTCATTATTAAATAAGGCTATGTGTAAATCTATAATCTTATTTATGATAATCATAAACTTTATTTGTTATTAAGTCAATAAGTAATATTACTTTGAAAATATATTTTGTTAAATTGTATAATAATAATTAATATTATTTTAATAGATATTATCTATTTTAACATTAACCTTTTCTCAATTCTATATCTTTTTTTATTATTATACAACTTCTATCAAATATTTCTATTTCCTCCTCTATATTCAAATGCATTTTTAAATTAAGAGTAAAATTTTAATAATATTTTATATCATTATTGTAAAATCTTAATGTCTAATTAATTGAAAAAAGATCATATTCCAAAACATTTTAACCCTATCTTAGTGTTTACTGTTCTTGAAACCCTTTTAACGAGAATATGAATAATTAAAATATAATCAATGATATAATCATAAAATTAAACAAAAGCATAATTTTAAGAACTTGAATAAAAAATTGAAAACTCTTTTGATGATATTTTTAATACTACTTCTTATCCAATTAAAGAAATTCCAAAATTTTAAAGCTAGTTGAATAGTGAAATAATGAATTTTATATTGAGATTCAGCAATGACTTATAAATAGAGATGGCTATAAATTTTATTAGAATTTTAAAAAAGCTAGTTCAAATTCATATAGAAGATTAAGTAGATTTTATAATTTAATAGATTATTCCTCTTTTCAATAATCTGAATTTTTATGATTAAACAAATGGATGTTCAAAACTTGAATGTTTTATTGAAATGTATTAGAAATATATAAAAAAATCTAAATATCTCCTTACTTCATTGTATTTTGCTGTATATTTAATAAAAATATTAAGATAAATCTAATTTATCCTAAAAATCCATAGGAAGCTTTAAAAGATTATTTAGACTATTTATTGTTACAAAAACTATGTTCAACTAATATTCTAAAATAATTATTTGAGTGTTTCTTATAGTAAATAGATGCTGCTTATTATTTAATCTAAAAAAATTAAGATTCATCTTGGAAGTAAATTGGTAATACATTAAAACAATTTGGAGATATTTTTATTAATTTACAGAAGGAATAAGCAAATAATAATATTGATTTACAGTTTACAAATGTAGTTTTAACTCATTTCAAAAATAAATATTAAGAATTTTATAATAAATGGGCATAAGAATATAAAATTCCATTTTATTTGAGAAAAGTTAAAATGTAAAAAGAATATAATAATTAAATACTAAATTTTGATGATAATTCAATAAGATTATAGATTAATTCTTAATTAGAGGAATAACTACTTCAAAATTTTAAAGATTTTATTTTATCTGATAATATACCTTTTAATTTAGAATCTCTTCTTGAAAATTTTAATTCTGAGAATTTAGAAATTTAAGATGATTTAGGATTATTAAATGAATTATATTTAACTTTAGATCCAAATGATTAAGATATCAAAATGAAAATCAAATAAAAAATCTTATAAGAAGGGAATCTCATTTTCTAAATAATAAATAATTAAGAAGTTAATAAATAATTATCTCATAGATTTGTCATTTCCTTGTTTTAATTACATCAGAAATATCATAAAATCATTTAAATCTGTTTGAATCAAAATACTTATATTTAATCTTTATTAACAAATGCATTTGAAGAATTACTTAATTTTTCTGATTAGGTATCATCTATAATGTTTTATAGTTTCTTAGAAATTAGATTTTCAAGAATATTTTGTTTTATTCATTGAACAAGAAATAGAAAATGTTATAAATAATTAAAATGATAATTAATATTTGGGAGATACAGTCTAATTATTGTTATATTTATCTGAAAAAAATGATTTTACTGTTGTAAATTATATAAATGATTTTAGTATTATCAAAATCGTTTAGCTTAAAGATTATTAAAATACTATCGAATATTATCTAGTACAGAATTTTATTAAGTTTACTTAAAGACTGAATCAATAATAATTTAGAAAATGTCTAGCCTTATGGGAAATTAGAGTATCTACCCTTTAGAACTAATGATAGAGGAATTCTCAAAAAGTAGAGAAACCATATTTGAATTTAAAATAGAAAATAATAAATAATTGATTGTTTAGCATCCTTTATTATTAAAATAGTCAGATTGGCCTAAATTTTAATATTAACAAATAGAATTAAATGAAGAGTTTTTTATAATTGGTAAATTAAAATAAAAATTTGAATCTTAATAAGATTAAAAATTAATCAATTGGTTAGATTTATTATCTTATGTTGATATTGAGTATTCAAAGAAATAAATAACATTACGTATTAATATCCCTTAAGCAATAATATTATTTGCTTATTAATACAAAAATGAATTTTTAAGTACTAAGATGATATCATAAATTACAAAGTTATAAGAATATCTTATCATATAAAATTGTTTAGAGATGAAAGCTTCAAATATTTTAGAAGAAGTAGTCATTGATAATGAGAAACTTTATAGATTTAATGAAGAATGGGAAGAATTAGAAGATTCAAAAATAAATAAAATAATAATAACAAATACCTAGATCCCAATTTTATATTTAAAAAAAGGTATTATTTTTATGAAAATTCTAGCAAAATCAAAGCGGAATCTAAATTTACCTATGGAAGCTTTTATTTTAAAAACATTAAAGATTAAAAAAACTATTTTATTTTAAGATTTAGTTGAGAATGTAAAGTAATATACAAAAAACACATTTAATGAAGATATCTAAGTTGATCAGATATCAACAATAATTAAAAATTTATATGAAAGAAATTATTTAGATATAGATGCATCCAATCCAGAACTGTTGAAATATGTTTGAAACAATCAAAAATTTATATTAAATAAAATAGATTACAATATAATATATAAATAATATTTAAATGAAAAAAGATAGTATTTGCAACTGTCATTACTGTACCCAAAGTTGTATATACCAACTATTAATGTAGTTAAATATGATAGAAAGTATCTATTCTCATTTTTATATATGTATTTAATATTATATTAAATAAATAATTATAAGAAATGTAAAATTTCAATATATATTAATACAAAAGGCTTCATTTAACTAGAAAATAGATATTAAATTGAAATTAGACTTAAAAATTAGTTATATTTTTATCTTGAAGATGAAATGCATAAAAATGGATGAATTATATTAATATTAGTCCTAATTCAGAGTTTTATTAAATTATCAAATAAATAAAAAGAGAAGTTGGTTGATTTATTTAAATTTAGAATCTAATTTTTCTTGTCATACATTTATTAAATAGATAGTATTTCGTCAATTAAATCTTTATTATTACATATTATCAAATCCTATAAACTGGCTTTAATTTTTTTGAAGACAAAGTATTATTTTATATATTTATGATTTGCATAGAGATAAACACTTTAAAAGATTGGATTGAACACGTTGTTAATAATCAAAGACCTGTGATTGTTAGTTTTTTTGCTGAATGGTATAATTGTATATCAAATAAAATTTAGGTGTGCCCCATGCCATAAGCTTAATCCTTAGTTAAAATAAGAGGTAGAAAAGAATCCTGAAAAATGGTAACTTGCTTTGGTTAATGTGAACAATGAGGAACTTTATGATGTTGTTTAATAATTTGCGGTACAAGTTATATGTGATTATTATTAGATGGCATAAGTTCCTTCAGTTTGTTTATTTAACATGGGAACTTAAACAGATTTAATGAAGGGTTATAGTGAGCGCAAGATTAAGTCATTTTTAGAAAAGATTAGATGCTGAAATTTACTATTTTATTTAAATTGTCATATATAAATTTTATCAAAAGGAAAAAAGTTAAGTAATTTCTGAATTTTGATATTATTTCTTAATGATTGGATGAGTAAATGGACTAAAAAGATATCTTGAAACATTTTCTAAAGAAAGAAAGATATTCAAAAAAATTCAAGATTTTTTTATTAATATTATGATATTATGTAATTTCTATTTATTAAGACTAAATGAAATTTATATTTTAATGTTATTTTATAAAATAGTTATTAATCTTTCTTATTATTATATGGATTTGTTAAGATGAATTAGATAGATTTGAATTTTTAGTTATGAATTAATTTAGTATAAATAATTAAGTTATTGATCTTGCCAAAATTATTTTAAGTCTATTTGGAAAATTCATTAAAACAATTGAATTTTAATTGAATGTTTTAATTTTTCCATAAAATGAAATATATATCTTAATTACTCAATTTTAATTCTTTAAGATTAAAAATTTTATCATCAAATTATCTTAAGAATTAAATAATATATTTATTTTAAGAGTATCATCTATTAGTAATTATTATAATATTTATTATTATAATATTTATTATTATAATAATTCTTTAAATAGTAACCAATTAATTATTTCAAATATTTTTGATTATTATCTTATTATAATAAATAAAATGAATCCTTTTACATTAACTTTTGTGGACAAAAACTTAGAGAAGAAATATCAAGAGAGTTATTCATTAGAATTATTCAATGCATTCAAATATACGATTGCATTGATGTCAATATCAAATATTATATTGAGTATTTTTTGGATAAAAAGAAATTAAATATTTATAGGCATAATGCTAGTTGGAATAAGCTGTTCGTGGACAATAACTTTTTACTACATAAAGATGAAATAATAATATATTTTCGTGGTTGGGTATTTGATATCAACTTTTAGCTTATTGGCCTCTTTCTATCATTTGATTCCTATATATGACCCAGATTTAAAAAGTGATTAGTTTGAATGGATTTTCGATATTTCCTAGTTTCTGGGTTTGAATTTTGCTCTAACCCCAAATTTTATTTTAAATTAACTATTATAGCTGACTTATGTAGTTTTAAGATTACTCATGCGTAATCATAATAATTTACATCCTTACACATTTATCTTTCCCCTCTATTTAATACTTTTTTGGTAAAAGGAATATTTTAGATAAAAACACAACAGATCATTGTTTTTGTTAAATGAGCAGTAAAAATCCTCATTTTCTATTTGGGATGATTTAGTAGATGACAAAATAGTTTTATTAACATATAATGAATTATGGGAGAGAATTGAATTGTTACATGTAAACAAATCAATGAATAAATATATCTATGTAGAAAATAAAGAATTTCTTAAAGAATTTAAGGTCATCAATACAAAAATAAGTCTCAATTAATACTTGTTGGAGCGAATTAGAGATAACTCAAATGATTTCCAGATACAAGTTATACATACATAACAGAGAGAGAGATTTATGATTAACTGTCTAATAACAAAATTAGTAGATATAAGAATTACAATTAAATTTTCTGAGTCTTAAACTTTCTTAAATCAATCATGGAATAATAATTCATATCTTAGAGTATTAAAAAGGATTAAGAGGACCAATCAAGTCTTATATTACAAGGAGACTCTTAGAAATTTGCTTTACACTTCATATTATATTAAAGAAAGAATTGTTGAATAAGTAGAGGAGTTGAAATATTATAAATTGAGATTATACGTGGATTAAATTATAAAAAAAGAGTACATTCGCATAAATTTTGAAATAAATCAATTTTTCACAGTAATTCCATTATTTTTTACATTAATTTCGTGTTTAATAAAAATTTATAATGCAAATGAGATAATCTTAAAATAATAGAATTAAAATGATATTTAATTAATAATATCTGGAATTAATATGAATATTCCTAAACATAGATTAATAATATGTGAGAGGATAGTGAGTAATTTACTTTATTAGATAGGATAGAATAATTGTAATTATTAAATTAATTTTTGTTATTTGACTTTAGTAAATCAATCAGAATCGAGTCCAAAAAATGATTAATTAATGACATTCAGTAATATTATGTGAAATATAATATATATATTGTATTGTTTTGATTTATAAATGTGATTATTTTTTCATAATCCTTTAGCCCATCCTAAACTTTACATAGCTTCAATTCTTAAGTTTTCATTTTACTAAGTTGTAAAATTACTTTAGGAGTGGATGTGATCATAAACTTAAGCTGCTTTCAAAACTGTATTGGCAATTACTTCATATGCAGAATTATAACCAGTTAATTAGACACTATTGAATCTATTTACCTATGATAATTAAATAAAATGAAATACTAATTCTAAAGGTACTTAGGATTCACTTTTGGCTAAGGTTTTTTATAAGATTGGAGCATATTATTTTGCATAAAAGTATCTGAGTTTTGGATCTTAATAATGTTCTAATAAGGAGTATGCAATTTTATTTGGTATTGTGGACATGACTAATTCTCTATTTTGAAATAAAAGATGATAATTACGGATATACAATTCCATTATATGCTATATTTAAGTCATTATCGATTCCATTATAGAGGGAAGTGTAATACATTTAAATAGTAGGTTTAGGATCAAGTATAATCTAAAATATATAGATAAAGAATTATTTACAGTTGGTAATTAGAAGGCTGCACATTCAGCAACTATTTATCCATTACAAGCTAAACCTATATCTGAAGCAGCAATAGCTGAGAATTTTTCAGATTCAGTTTAGACTTGAATGACTTTAGCTGGCCATTTAATAGAATTGATAACTTTGATTGTTCTATCCTTGTGTTCAACAAATTCAGGAACTGATACTATGATTTTAATTTAATCAGTTGGATAATTCTTCATTTCATCAAGTTTGAGGAATCTTGAAATACCTTCAGCAACAGTTTTAAGACAGAATGGTATTTCTTTAGATGTATTACCACCTGCAACAAATATTAATAATTCCTAATCTCCAATATTTTATTATTATCTATATTTCTTTCTTTATTCATTGACTCTATCAGCAAGGAAATCATCAAATCTAAAGAATTCACCTCCTGGAAGATATATAGTATCATTTTAGACTAAATCTTTATATTATGGACTATTGGATAAAAGATGTCTAAATGCTCTATATAGTCCATCTGGTCCAACTTATGTATGAGGGAATGTAAATTTCTCCCAATTACTCTTTAATTAAATAATTATGATATTATACTTGTTTCATTGGGGTTCTTGTAAACCAATGATCTACATACTTTTAACCATATTGAGGTTAATCTTTATGTGTTAAACCATATTGGAATGTAGGAGGACAAATACGATTAAAATGTCGATAGGACTCTCTTAATTTCTTATAGAATTGAATCATGAAGAATTCATTTTCGAAATTCAAGAATGCGGATGGTTGATAATGTTAAACAATTTCGAAGTATTACTTATCAAGTTTATTCAAAACTTTTTTATTGATCCATCTCTTGTACATATGGACTGGATGCATTGCATTCTCAGTACTAACTTAGCAATAGAGTGTACGCCAATCTATAGAAATTTCTGAATGGGAAGAATGGTTTGTATTGGAATTCATGATAATCTACTCCAATTGTTTCTAATCCTTCATGACCCATTTAAGGACCTCCAATACCAACAAAACGGAATTCAGTGTCTGGTTTGGCTACCTTAATGGCTGACATAACACGTGCCAAGTGCACATCTGTTGAAGGACAAGCAGCAGACAAGAAAATCGTAGCTTATTTCATTAAATATTAAATCTAATAATAATCAATAGTTGCTATCTACTATTATATCCAACAAACTATCCTTTAATTTTCGTATAATTCTTATTATTCAATTAGCATATTATATAATAAGAGATTCCATCCATAATATAACTTATCTATTTATACCAATATAATATCAAATATAAATTTCACATATATTATTCTTACTCAGATTCATTTCATTATAATATTAAAATCAATAACATATTTAACTTAATGTTATGTTTATATTCCAATAAACATTATCAAATATTTAATCATCCTATTATAAAATATCCCATCCTATATTATATTTCTATTCAATCTATAAATCTATGATCTCTTTATTTATCATATTATCTTCATAACAAAAATGTGATTGATAATTATAACTTTATTTTTTAAGAAATTATCATAATATTTAATCAAATGAAATTCACAGATCTTTCAAAGACTTGGTTTAATCCTTGAAATTTCTAGTAATTGTTATTCCAAGAAGAGATAAGATTCTCTATATGAATATCACAATTGTCGAATATTGAAGTCTTAGGTTAACTTACAATCACTTATGAAATTTGTTCTGCTGAATGAGCAAGAATAACATCCTTAAATGTTACACCTTGTACCTCAGGACTCATTAAATCCATTTATACAAGTCCATTTTTATTGAACCATTTCGGATAATCTAAATAATTTAAAAATTAATACGTTTCATCTAATCAGCTATCTATGATACTTGGCTCATAAAACTAAATGAATCTTGAAATCTCAAGAACTAGTACTTTCTACTCAAGCTATTTACATTCTATCATCAATTTAAATGATATACCTGATTCCAATTCTAATTTAGCTATTAGATAATCAAAAGTTAATTGACCTCATCTTGATTTAATTTTGTGAATTGTTTTTAAGAAATCTCAGAAAAGTCTCTTAACAAAAACTTCAATTCTAATAAATTAGCAATAGCTTAATTATTATTAGAGGCCAACTTTCTGTACATAGATTTTAATAATAATACTAAAACGATTTTTTTAATGTATTTGAATCAATTTTAAGTATGTAATTAAATTAATAATTTGTCATCTTAATATCTCTTAATTTCAATTTATAATAAAATGAACAATATTATTCTTGTTTCTCATTTATGATATTTTAAGAGAAAAAATAAACTTTTAGTTTTATATTGTCATAAATCTACATATCTTGTTTATATATATTTTGCGTTTTATTATGTTATTGAAAAAATGTTATAAAAAAAATTGATAAAACATATAATTTCTGATTATATAATTTTATAATAATTTCTATTGTATCTTCTATTAAATAATGTAAATAATATTAAGAAATTATAATATATTGATATAAAATCAAAGTTAAGCTGTAGTCTTCTAAAAACTTTGGAGCATTTCCTCAGTTTTTGAGAAATTTGAATTCCAATTTTGTAGTATTTGTGTATCAATGACCTTTGGCCCATCACAAACAGTTGTAATTTAAGTAGATGAGACTTCATTTGCCAATGTTTCCATTGTGTATGCTAAAAGAATGTCTTTTACAGAAACACCTGAACATTCTGGTGTTGTTATCTCTACAGTAACTACATTTTCTTTTTATGTCCATTTTGGATAATCTAATAATTATAGATTCTAATAAAATACGATGCATTTCATCTGCAATGATAGAAATTGATCCCATGAATGCAAAAGTTTCTTTGAATGAATTGAATTTGAATTCTTTAGTGAGCTTTGATGAGTCACTAGATGTTTGCCAAGGTAGAGAATGGATCTCAAGAGCAGAATAGATTTGTTCTGAATTTAATTTAGTTACTGAAACAGATGGTACATCTTTGAAATCTCTAATGAATATTTTAAGAGAATTAATGATGGCTGGTGTTCTGAATCCAAGTTCTGAGATGTATCTATACATGTTGAAGTTGCTGAGATATTTTTATTATTACAATTGCTTCAAACTAAGAATCACTTATCAAACCCATATTAATACGAACCATTATTTTTTCAAACGCAATATGATGATCAGTTATATAATTTTTAATATTAATCCTAGGAATGTATAGTCATATATCTCAATCAAAACAACAGTGATAACAATGAGTTTACAATCTCCTTAAGTTCAATAATAAACCTGAACATAAGAGTTTATTATCTAAAAAAATAATCAAATCAGAAATACATTAATCATCTATCCAAGTCATATTAATTGAGAAACCTTACCAATTCAATCTTCTAATTAAAGTTAAAATTATTATATGGATCAATTTTCATTGAAATTTGTTTAAATTAAGATGGAATCAAATATATAAATAAATATAAGTTTCATCAATACTTAAAATAAGAATATACATATAAAATTGATCTATAAGTCATATTATAATATACTTATATGAATACTCATTATCATTAATAATTGAAATATATTTATTACTATAAATTTTTAAAATCAAATAGAATGTTTGGAAACTTAATAATCTTACTTTAGTATTTATTATTTTATAATAGAAATTAAATAATTAATAGATTCTTGCTAGAGTTTTTCTTAAGATTTTATTAGTTAGATTAGTTATCTAAGAATATTATGATTAATATATTGATAAACATTATTAAAATAAGTAAATACTTCAAACATATTCATACATTCAACAGCATCCATCTTTTTCTTTTTTATTTTCTTCACTTTGCTATCCTATTTTCTATCCAGGTGTTTGTTGAGTCTTTTGAGGTCTTAGAATATTGAAATAATTAATTACCCTGTTCCTTTTTATCCTTAAGAATCCTTTTTGACAATCAATTTTCTAGCTAAAGAAAGGAAAGCTTTAGACACTTAATCAGCAGTCTTGGCACTTACTTCCATATGTGCCATTTTCCTTATAGCAGCATAGTCTAAGGCCTTTTGTGTAGTTACTCTAATATAGAGGAGATGGGCAATTACACTTTTTCCTCAATGTCACTTTTATTTCCCAACAATAATAATTCAACATTTTTTTCAGCATATGAATCCACTTCATTAATCCAAAATTTGTCAATATCTTCAAATGTAGAAAGGGAAGACACATCATAAACTAAAACAATTCCATCAGCTCCCTTAATGTATATATAATTGAATACTTTATAATATGCACTTGTAATAGTTCTAAATCTCTCTTATCCAGCAGTATCCCAGATTTGTAATTTAACTTTTTTACCATCAATTTCGAGAGTTTTAAATCTAAAATCTACACCGATTGTAGTTAAATAGGAATCACTAAATGTGTCATCTGAAAATCTTAAAAGTAGAGAAGATTTGCCAACTCCTGAATTGCCAACAATCACTAACTTAAATAAATAATCATATTCCTTGATCATTTTGATATCTTTATTATTTAAATATTACAATAAACAGAAGTTGTCATTATATATTATTCATTCCGTATTATTTATATTAATAATCAATTAGCATATGAATATTTTGATCAATACAATTCCTAAAAAGTTAGAAAACTTCTATATATGGATATAACAAGAATGAGAATATAAGTATTTTTTAATTATTGAATATTTGAGATGTTTAGCTGATTTAATTCTAGCAACTTTTCATTAAAAAATATTTGAAATAATTTAATTCATTTAATATAATACAATAGATTATAACAAATATTTCGAAAATGAATTGTAATATTATTAATAAATTGTTCTATAAATTACTAATTATTTGATATTTTTATTATATTTAATTTCTTCTATTTCCTAATAACTGTTATTAAATTATTGAATTAATATAGGTATTTAGAAGAGAATGTTGTTTTAATATAGTTTATTAATTTTTTTGTCAAAAATTTTGAGAGATGTAATTTAAATTATATATAATTTTAATTAATAAATTATAAGATGAGTAGCCCATTACCATTAAATAAGAGCAATGATTTGGACTAATAGGGAATAAAACAAATTTCTGGTTAGATTAATGATCAATTCATTGATACTATTTTCAATATACAAAGATAGAGTGTGGACTAAGAACCAAAAAGGGAATTAAAGTAACGAGTCAGATATACAGAAAAGTTATCAAAGATTTATTATTTGTATTTGAAATTGATTATGGGTCGATAATTAAATGATGAAGAGGATGAAGAATTTTTAGAATATTTAGATCATAGATCAACTGAAAAAGGAAGAATACTTAAAATGAAAAATAGTTTTGAATATGTAGATGAATTTGATTATCATATGGGTGATGTTGTATTAAGGTTATTTATATATTTAAATTTAGTTTTCCTAATCCAGATTCACCTGAAGTAGAATATGTGTCTTAAATGTCACCAATGGAAGCTATTACTTTATGTATGAATAGTTTCAATCTCAAAAATAGTGGAACAGACTTTGAAGTCATTGATAACTTAGTCTTTCTTAAAGCTATTGAGGCCAGTATATTTATGTTGAGCTAAGTCTTTGATGATGATGAAGCTCCAATAGAAGAAGTTGTTTAAGATAGTGATGATGATGAGGAGAAATAGAAAAGTAAAAAGAAAAAGAGGACCAATAATTTAATGCGTGCAGGAGGTGAAAATGATAAAATTTCTATGGCTGCTATGAAAATTGATAATAAATTAAGAGCTATTAAATAATCTGTTAAGGGAAATAAATTATAAGCAATAAAAGAAATCTTCAATCTAGATTATGATAAATTAAATAAAAGCAAAATTAAATATAAAATGGCTAAGGGAAATTATTTTCAATATGATAGTGTTAAAAAAGAATGGAATCGTACTAAAAATGATACAGAAGATTTTACTACACTTATTAGACATATTGTAATGATTCAATTATCTAAAACTGGTTTTAATTCTAGATAATTTTTATCTAAAGATGGTTCAATCATATTTGTTGTTCTATATTAATGTGATTAGAACTTAGGTATAGTTGCTTAAACACATTCAATTACTAAATAATTATATATGTAATTCTCAGATTTACTATCTTTGGAACCTGTTGATAAAAATCTCAGACCTTTAAGATTGAATAATAGATTATGGAGAGATTAAGAAGAATATGCATCTGAAAATTTATCAGAAAATTTTCTCTATTTAAAACCTAAAATTTAAGAATTACTTAAAGAAATCAATTTCAAAAAAATAGCAAGAGAATTGAATCTCTCATAATTAAATTAATAATTATTCTCTAAGGAAGGATCTGAAGATATTATAGAATTTGAGGGACCTACTGATGCAATGTGGTCTGCTTATTATTCATATCTTATGTATCTCAAATAACCAATGAGATAATTGAGAGAAGCATTCAGGATTAGTAATGAATAAGCATTGACTATTAATAAAACACCCTATCATTTATATAAATAAAGATTTCCAAATGATTAGATGTTGGAGAATCTCAAAATGTCAGAAATAAAAAAATTAGAAGAATTTGTTTCAGAAGATTAGATAGAATAAGAAATAGAATTACATGGTAGACCAAACGAGATCTATAGAGTTCTAAAGGGAATATTTAGTATAGTTTTAGAATAAAGAGAAATCTAAAATAAATACAGTCTTATAAAAAGTTACTTCCACTTACCTAGTTATAAGAAAATTACAAGTCGATAGATCAAAGCATCAAAAAGAGAAATGTTAGCCATGAATTATCTTGAATTATTATAAGAAGGTTTGGAAGTCACAAACTATTTAAACAGATAATTATTTACTATTTGGGATATTATTGGAATCTAACCTTTTGAACCATTTATTCCTTACAATATTACTCCAAAAAATGTAGCATTTAGTTCATAGATTAAAATGAATTCTATATGGAAGAAATATAGAGTAACTGAGACAGGGAGGATCTCTCTATTTTCAACAATGGAAAGAATGAAATTAAATAATTTGGCTTTAGGTGAAAAAATCAATTTCTCAATTCTATTTTCTAGACATTTAGCAATTTCAGCATTCTGTTTAAGTGATGATTTTGAATTATTTGGTAAAACAAATAAAGCATTGTTTGATCCACTATTTGAAGAAGAATATGATCATGAAATATTATTAAAAGATGCTCAATATTCTTATTTCTATAGAGAACTCAAACATCATGAAGCTTAAGACAAGAGAGGACCTAATAAATATATCTTAAATGATTATAGTTATGTGACACCTAAATTAGAGAACTTGGCTTTCATATGGAGATTTGAATATAAATAACCCTGGTTCATTCCAACATAATAAATACGAGAGTATTATGGAGAGAAAATTGCTTTGTATTTTACTTTTTTGGGTTATTATACTATGATGTTATTACCTATTGGATTTATAGGTTTAATAATTAGTATCATATAATTGTTAGTTTGGAATCAAAATGATTACAATTACATTATGCCTTAAATAATTTTTGGTATGATTTAAATTTAATGGGCTAATTTAATGTATGATTTATGGTAACAGAGAGAGAAAGTGTTTGCAGCATAATATGGTTAAGGAGAAGGTGGATCAGGAGAATAAGCTTAATAGAGATCTGATTTTATGGGTAATTATGAAAGATCTATTGAAAATGATAATTTAAATACATTGAATTATTCAGATCTCAAAAAATTTATGAGAATTTTATTAACTTTAATAATATAAATAAGTATATTGGGAATATATGTTGGAATTGTAATTGGAATATTTTTTATTTCTGAAGAATTACAAAATTCAGAAAGAATTAAATCATTAATTGGAAATGAGGTTGCATAATTATCAGTAACAATACCTGCTTTAATTAATTTAGTAGTAATATTAATATTGGATCCTTTTTTTGATAAAACAGCAGGTTCATTAACTGATTATGAGAATCATAAAACAATAACAGAATATGAGACAAATTTTGTTTTTAAAAAATATTTCTTATCATTTTTTGCAATTTGTGGACCTGTTGTTGAAATAATGTTTGGACATGAAGTAATATATTAGTATATTTTAGAAAGTAGGTTTGACTTGTATAAATAATGATTGTTTGAAACATGCATAATATCATTTCTCTTCTATTTTTTTACTTCAATTTACATTGAATATTTGGGAAATTATGAAACCAAAAATATAAGTGTTGATAAGATAGTTAAGTGAGAAAAAAGATGAAAAGGCAGAAGAATAAAAAACTAAAAAACTTGCTTCTCGTATTGATGAGATAAGAGATGATGATGAAGATGGTAGAAATGAAGATTTAAATTCATAAAAATCACAAAGTCTATCTCCTGATAGAGCATCATCAAAAAAAGCTAATGATCAAAATGTTTCTGAATAATAAGACACATAAAAGAAAGAAACTCTTACAAGAGATACAAATCCATTTGAAAAAATAAATAATTTTATTGAAAATGAATTCTTATACAAAGAGTCTTATGTTATCAGTCCTGAAAGATATGGTACTGTAGATGAATATATGGAAATCACACTCTAATATTCAATGTTGGTATTATTTGGTACAACATTTCCATTATGTTTTTTTATTGCATTTATTTGGAATGTAGTTGAATTGTAGACAGATAAGTTAAAATTATTAAATGATATGTAAAGACCATTACCTTTAGGTGAATCTACTATTGGAGTATGGAATGATGTACTTGAAGGATTAGCATATCTATCTTTAGTATCTAATAGTGGATTAATTTCTTATTCTAGAGACAGAATAGTTGATTATAATCCAACTATTAGTTTGCTTGCTTTCTTTATAATTATATTGTTATCTAATTTCTTTCTTAGATATATTGAAGGTTCAATTTTTGGAGAGATTCCTTATGAAATATAGAATTTAATGTAAAGACACTAATATTTGATCAAGAGTACTATTGAGAAATTTATGGGTTCAGGTGAAAAGTAATCTTCAGAAAATTAAGGAGATGAAGATATCAAAAGATATCCAACTCAAAAGATATATGGTTGTTTATTATAGGAATAGAAAACCAATTAATATGAAGAAATAAGTTCAGATTCTGATGTAGAAGATTATATTGTGAATAAGTAAAAGAAAAAAGAGAAATAATAATAATAATCATAAAATACTAATTCTCCTAAAAGTATGAAATCATCACCAAGATCTGCTTTAAAATCAGAAACATCTAAAAAAAAAACTAAATCTAAATTAAGTGTATCTACTACTATGGAGGAGGAAGATGCTAAATCAAAAAAGAAAAAGGAATCTATAGATTCATTAAAGAAATATTTGGCTACCAGACCTTCTAATTGGGCTATGAAATTTAAATTAAAAGATTCTAATGATCCAGAAATATAACAAAAACAAAAGGCTTTCTTTTTTAAAACTCTCAAATTTTTGAAAATGTTAAATGAACTTAATCCACATTAAAAATTATGGACTGATGATCGTTTCACTTTTAGAAAATGTTTCTTAAGAAGACATTTAGTTTTAATAAGAAATCTTGATTGGAGAAGAACCCTAATATTTTAGGAGAATCAAAATAAATTAAGACATGATTTAAAAGAAAGTTAACATGAAAAATATAGAAGATAATTGACAATACTAAATTAAAATCTTGATATCCATTCTAATTTTATTGAAAAAATGGAAATATTGAAAAAGATAGAAGAATATGTAGAAAAACATTTATGGATTGATGGTCGTAAGACTATAGTATTTAAAGTCTAAGGAGTTTGGTTTAGTCAATATCGTAAAAGTACAAGAAAATAACCAGCTATAGCTATTGCTAAAAATTATGTTAAATTACTTACTAATTATAAATCTGTATTTAAATAATAAGGTAGAGAAATAGATACTAAACCTATTGATGAAAGATTCTATTCTTATATTAATAGTATGACTCAAACTCAAATTTAAAAATATAGTGATGAAGACTATCTAAAATTTGTAGATTCAATATAATTGTTTCCCAAAACTAATTTACAATTCCCTTTGACATCAAAAGGAGTAAGTTAAGTGGAATAGGAATTAGATGCTTATATTGGATTAGATTTGAGAAAGTAATTTAATTTAATACATTTTACTTATATTCCTTTCAGGATCTAAGCACCTTAAGTCTCTATTTTAAGAAATTAGATTTGGAATTTATTTATTGATTAATAGATTGCTAAGGAGTAACCAATGTTATATTTCATTGTTCCTTTAGATACTAAGAAATCTTTACATACAGCCACTTTGGAATATAATGTCTTTGCTGCTAAACAACAATTGTATAGATGGTTAGTATCTTAAGTTTAGAAACCAAAATTATCTGATGTGATGGTGTTTTTTTAGACTGAGATTCTATATCATAGGACTCTACATAAAGATATTATAAATAGAGTTGCTAGATTCTATGAGAAAATTACTGATATAAGATATATGGAATTGTAATTGAAGGTCCCTATTTCACCTCTTAAATACTTAAAAATAACTCTTGAAGATCCAATTGTTAATATAAGGGATCCAGTTATTAAAGGGTATTTGAGTAGAGCTTATGGTGCACCTAAAGGATTCAGTATTTGTAATGGTAAGACTTTTAAGGAAGTTTTACTTAGTAGAACAAATTATTATAGTGATTAAGAAATTTGTGAATTTTTAGTAAGTGTTTTGGATACATTATCATTTGTTGAATGTGAATAGGGTATGTATCATGGGAGTATTAATTTATCAACGATTATATTATTGAAGAATTAATAGCCAAATGATATTTGGTATACATATAGTATGATAGATTTTGGAATGTTTTATTGGTATGATTATAATGATGAGAAAGTGTATTTTACAAGAGCCATAGAATAAAATGATGAATTATGGTATATGAGTCCAGAATTAATAACAAATTATTTGAATCCAAAATTTTAGATAGCTATATCTCCATAGAAATGTGATGCTTATTCTTTAGGTATGGTTGGTTTATAGATGGCAACACTTGGAAAGATGGGAATTTAGATAGAATAATTGTTGAAGGATTAAGAAGGAGATGTAGAGAGAGCAGTAAAGAGATGGATTGTGAATAGTAAATAATAATTAACAATGAAGTATCCAAATACGATGAATTTAGTATTGTAATTGATAAATCCAGATTAAATGCAAAGATAATTTCCTAGTTAGATTTATTAGAAACATAAAAATTAATAATCATATAAAGAGACAGATGTTAGAATTAATTTTGATGAAGCATTATTTCATTAAATTAGATAGAATACAAATCCAAAAATAACAAAAGATTAAATGGTTCGTATATTTGATGGTAAAAATACTCAATTGAATGTAAATGTAAAGGATAAGATATCAATATAAGAATATTTAAAATAAAATATATATAAATTTGAATAACATTTAAAATTACATTAATTGGATTAATTAGAGGAAGAAATTGAAGCATTTGAGAAGAATATGTTATAATAATTTTTTTATTAATTGCCATATGCTAAAGAAACAGGAGATATTATATCTTGTATTGATAATTATTGTAATAATTAAGTATATGAAATATTAAGTAGTAATATACATGAATTTAAATATATGGTACTTTATCTATTAAGTAAAGTGTAAATGAATATTTTGAAATAAGATTATCGTTATGCATAATAATTATCTCTAAAATCTTAAGAAATTATTAAAGGAGTAGAGATTACATGTGTTCATTTATTACATGATATTACAAAAACAGAAGAAGAACGTTAAAAGATTTAAAATGTTCATTTGTCAATTGCAAATAGAGAATAATTATATGAATTACAAGTTTCTAAAGATCAATTAATAAAGAATTGTAAAGATGATAAAAATAAACTAAAAGATGTTAAATAATTACCATATAAATTAAAATAGTATGGACATTTCTTTCAATAAGCTTTAATTTACATTTATCATCTTTAATAATAATATTAATTGGCTCATGACATTTCTGAAGAGTATATTATAGATACTTCAGGAGAAATAGTGCATGATGTGAAACATTCTAAAAAAAATTAATAGGGTTAATTTATTATTAAGGAAGATATTTTAATAAAAATGGTAAGTAGATTAAAAATGTATTATATGAAAGTGTAAATAAGTTTTGATAGTTGGAGAGATGCTGATTTTTAGTAGATTCATGATTTATTAAATGAAATTAATATTTTACATAGTTACATTAAAGTAGATGAAGAAAATTTAGGAGAAATTGATAAAAGAAAATCTTCATTAGTAAGATAATAATTATAAAATACTTAAATCAAAATTAAAGAAGATTTTTAAAGAAGTTTAGATCATACATTATAATGGCTCTACAGATAAGGTAAATTTTTATAAATCATGTAATTAAATAGAAGTAAAGATAATCATGGTATTTTAAAGAGATTAAAACCTTATACTAAGAATTTTACACTTTAAAATTGTTTATTAAATTAATTGAATCAAATTCCTTAATTAGGTTGGACTGGAGAATATTTTGCAGAAATTAATGATGAAAAATCTAATTTAAATATATTCAAAACAGTAACTGAAATTATGGAAGAAGTTTTCTTTATTTCTGAGAGTTTTGGTCTTAAATCTTAAATCTTTTAAAATTATAATAAATAATTATTGGCTCTCTTAATTTATCATTGTTCTCATTTACTCTATTATAATCCTATTACTATAAGTGAAGGGATATTCCAAGGATTTATGTAAATATTGAAGGATTAAACTACTGAATTATTGAATTGTATTCTAAGTATTAAAATTCTACATATACTAATACATACATAAAATCATTAATATCCATATATTACTAAAAAAGAATCTAATAATATTTAGGCTATCACTCCAGCAATTATGGAATAATCACTTATTAAATAATTACATACTTATTATTAACCATTATTACCATTTTTCTTTGAAGAATATAATTCAAAAAAGAATAATAATTCTTGGTTAAAGAACAATCTAATGAATAATTTAATCACTGAATTAATATAAGGATATTTCTTTATTAATAGTAAATAGAATTTAGAATCTTTTGAAGATGAACAACTTGATACCTTTCTTAAATCTATAGAAGCTAAACATGCTTCAGAAGAATCATTATGTAATAAAAATGGATTCATGGTTGTGGAACATAATTTAGCAAGAGCAAGACTTTGTTTATTATCTTAAAATCATCAATAATTACCTGTTATTTTATAAACAATTAATACTTCAATGGATTAAATAGCAGAAGAGTTTGTATTGTAAACAGACACTAAACCATTGATTTAAATGATTCTCTTATCTACTATTGATATTATTACTATAGTTTAATATTAATTGGGAGGAAATTCTTTTAGTTAATTGTGTGAATTTAAATAAATGCCTTGGATAAAGAAGGAAAAATATGAAAGTTATTATGATATCAAATTTGTTATTTTAAAAATCTTAGATCTAAATCTTAAGAATCAATAATTAGAATTTGCATCAGAATTATTGAAATTTACTTTAATGTTATTTGAAAATAAATCATTTCTATTCAATTCAACACATTCATCTTTCTATTAAACTTTATAAATTTTTAATGTCAAAATCTTTGCTTATTCAGATGAAATTCGTTTGAATATTTTAAAAGAAGATAAAACTGATGAAAGATAAATGGAAGATCTCTTTGAATAAGTATAGAAGGCTTAAAGTTTTACTAAGAGAACAAATAATTATTTAGAAGTAAGTAAATTATTACTTTCTTAATCTCTTGAATAAAATGAAATGACATAAATTAAAGCAGCATTGGCATAAATTGATTCAGCTTCTTTAGAGAATTAAGTTGTTTTATGTTAATTAGGTGTTAAGTTAGTAATATATTAGATGCATACTGGATAATATTCAGATGCAGATACTACAGCTTCTAATGTATCTTAAAAATTGTTTTAATTAATATACTCATAATTATGTAAAGTAGCTATTAGATGGTAAAGTGAAAAAACATTTTAAAAAACAACTAAAAAAGATTTAAAAATAGAAGAAATGTTCAAAATTTTAAATTAAACTTCTTAAATATATGAAAAATATGAACATAATGTATTAGCACTTCTAGAACCAATTAAAGAACTCTTTTTAAATGTTAGATAATTTAAAACATTAAAATAAATAATATTTTTAAGAACTGTGTTTTAATATCTTGAAAGTTTACATACATTAGCAATTATGATGAAAGGAGATTTTAAATTAGCATAAGCAAATTTATCTTTGTAATAATAATTATTATTAATTTTAGTGTGGATAAATTTGGTTAACAATCCTAAGTTGAAGAAATTATAACTTTAAATTCAAATATTCAAATGAATTTGGATTTGATTATAGCAGATTATATGAAAGGTATTTAAAAATCTTAATTAATGATACAAACTATTGAAGATAAATAGTAATTATTAAATGTTTAAATTAAAACAAATAAAAATGAAAGAGTAATATTTATTATATTTATTTTTATTATTAGATCTTTTGTAATTTAGAATTTGAAAAATATTTTGAAATCAAAAGACCTGAATAAGAATCTACTAAATAACTTGTATTTTCTTATGATTAAACATTAATGAAAAGTGCACTTAGACCATACTTTGAAATTAATAGATTAAAAACAGAAGCCTTTTTATGTTATTTAGAATCTTCACTCAATGTTGCTGATAAATTAACTTAAGTAGTTGATCCTATGTTTGCTATATAAAAATATGTATAATAATAATATGGATCAAATCATATATTTAATGCTCACATTTAAAGATTGATTGCTGGAATGTATTCTGAATTTTTAACTACATTGAGAGTCAAAGATTTAGAAGAATAATTAATTGTAATTATATTTAATATTATTATTTAGACTGATACTGAAACTAAAATTAATGCATTTAAAGCAGAATTAAATCAAAAAACTATTAAGATTTTAGAAAGCAAAGTCAAAAATAAATGTTCTCCAGCTATGGAATAAAAGTATTTAGAAACTAAATCATTCATTTAATCAAAGATAACAGTTCTTGAAGGAATCAATGAAGGATTATCAATTGATCTAGTATGCAGATGGTCATTAATTGCAGCAAATTAATCTTTTGCAATTTACAGGAATTTTTGTCAAGAATATTCATATGAATATAGTCCTTAATTAGCTTATCTATATTCTACTTATTCAGATATCTATTTTGTATTAAATTAAAAATTATCACTTAGATTTAAAGTAAAATAGTTTCAACAATGAAGTACTTAGAAGAAGCTAAAAGTGCTTATGAATTTTGTTAAACATCCATTTACAATCCAGATTATTGTAAATTAACTTTTAGATAAGGATATTTAAGATAGAATATTATGAATATGATAAAGAATTATGTAGATGTTTTGATGGGATTATCATTATTAAGTATTCTATTTAATTAAAAATAGCACCATCCAAAAAATTTGAGATACTCACTTTAATTCTTAAAGAAGATAAAACATATTTACAACATTTTGATAATTATAAGACACATGGATTTGTTAGATTTTTAGAATAGAATTTATTGAAATAATTAGAATTGGATACTTTATCTGGTAAGAGATTACCAGATTTGCAAAGAAAAGATTAAAAGAAATTAATTTAATTCCTATAAGTTGAAGGAGATAAATTAGCCTTTTAATTAACAATTGATTAGAAAGCAAAGGTACCTACTCATACTATTGAACTAATAATCAAAGATGGTATTGAGACTCTATAAAAGGAGAAAATAAAGATGGATTATTCAGGTGAAGAATACTTTTAAAAGGTATATACTTATATATATAAATAAAAAAGGCATATTAAATTTGCAAGGCTTTATTGCCAGTAGATAATCCATTATGTTAGAAATTAGAGTTCTATGCAGTTAAATAAAAGTCTAAAGCCAAAAGAAGAACTAGTACAACTTGATTATAATAAAATAAACGAATTTCAACATTTTTGGAATAGAGATAAAAATTTATTAATTAAAATATCATCGTAATTATTAAAATTAGGAACTTGTATTAGGCATATTATGACATTCAATTTTGTTGCATTTACATGATTTAGTGCAATGTTTTTATATCTAATAACATCCACAATAAAGATTGCAACATTAATTTTTTTTACATGTGCATTTAATATCTTTCCTTTTTTTACTATATATTCTGTTAGTATTTCTGAAATGTAATATCTTACCAACCAATTATTTCACTATTTTAGCACCTTTAAGAAATATTGATTTTTTATTTAGGTTTTAAGAATCTATATTAGAATCTGGAAATGAATCATTTAACTCTTCTAATAAATCTTAATTTACCATTTCGATTTATTACTAATCTTCAATTTTTTTTTTATTTAAAATAGTCTATTCATGAGTCATGTTTTATTAGTTTATATTGTCTTCTTAAGGTAATCTAATTTTATTATTATTTTACATTTCATTTCTTTCTGAGAAGAACTCTTCTATTGATTTTAACCCAATATTAGGAAATGGTTTTTTGTAAAAGTCACTTCTACTAACAAAAAAATCAATATAATACATGAATTTTCTTTAATTTTAGAAATAATGGAATTGGTTCAATTGGAGAATAATAATGTAGATCTTTAAAATATCAACAATTTCTACATTTTATGTCTATTGTATTTATCTAATCTAAAACTAATAAACTATGACACAATTATTTTTAATTATGTATAATATTCTCCTACTCATTTGTATTATCACAGTTATTTAGTCCAAACTTAAAGTTCTCAGACCATCTAACTTAATTAATGAATACATTGATTATAGTATTGCCAATTTTGGGTACTCTATCTTTTATATATATGAAAACTAGAATTATACCATTTGGACATCGTTTAATGGGATTAGTAGATTTGGCTTATCCAAGAAATGGATGTAGTGATATTTAACCTACTTATGGAGCTCATTTTATTTTAATTGAAAGAGGGAACTGTTCACATGTGACTAAAGTCAAGAATGCTGAAAAAGCTGGATATTAAATGGCAATTATTGGGAATTACAATGATGAACCCATAGAATCTGATATTACTATGGCTGATGATGGTTATGGATATTAAGTTTATTTTCAAAGTTTTATGTTAGGTAACAATCCCATCCATATTTATCAAAAAAAAACATTTTACTATATTATCAGAAAAAGCAAAAGACTATTAAATTGAGGATTCTAATGATGAGAAGATTATGATGCTATTAAAATTTGATGTTGTTTAAACTGATAAAATATCAGTAATTTTTGGATTGAATGTTCAAGATGGAGAATCTTTTAGAATTATTGATGAATATGCACCATATTATAATAAATTGGAAGATTAAAATATCAATTACACTCTTGTATATTTTATGATGAGTTTTAATTCTACAATTCTAGAAATTAATTAAAGAGATTCTGATTGTATTTGCTAAAATAGATATTGTGTATTTGATCCTGATGGTTCAGGTATTGCAACTGGAAGGGATGTTGTTTAAGAGATTCTAAGATAAACATGCATATTTTAAAAATACCCAAAAAAATGGTTTTCATATATGGTAAATAATACAATTTAGATTTAGGATTAATTCAATTTCAAATGTTCTAAACCATAAGCATATTCTATTTGTAGTCAATAGATTATGGATATACAAGGGATTCCTAAAAAGGAAATTCAAAATTGTTTTGATGAATCTTTTGTTGACTAAAATACTTCATTACCAACTAAAAATTATACTAATGCAATCAATATTTTACTAGAAAACTAATTACATATTTATTAAGTTGCTGGAATGAATGTATTTCCATCAGTTCTAGTGAATGCTTTGACTTACAAAGGTTAATTCTCAGGAAAAGGTATTTTTGGAGAGATTTGCAATAGTAATTTTAAAATCTCAATATAGGTTTTTTAACACCACCTCCTGAATGTAGTTCAGAAATTGAAGGCTATTAACCTCCAGTTCTAGAATAATCAATAATTCTATATGTATTGATTATAACCACATTTGTTGTATTATTCTCTATACTTGGTTTCTGTTTATTTAAAAAATTGATCAAAAGAGATGGTGAAATAGTCACTTAACCTTAGGTAAATGAGATGGTGAGTTAATACATTAAGTTTTATGAGGGAAAAGATAAACAAAAAGAAGGTTCTATCTGAAATAGATAATAAGTGACATGAATCAAATTTATGATCTTAAAATTAATATTACAGATCACAATAAATAAAATTTCTAGTTTATTTCAAAGTCTGAGTTTAATTAATTAAATTAATAATATGATGATCTTCTAACTCCGATACAATACAAAATTGTCAGAATCTTTGAATAACAGCAAAGATTATCATTCAATGCAACATCCTAAATGGATTGTACCTAATACCCATAGAAATGATCATTAATAACTAACACATAGAAATAAACTTCTTCCCAAATATCCTGATGACATGTTGTTGTGCTTAGTCTCTAAAGGACTAGCTCCAATTAACAAAAAGAAAATGAAAAATCTACTCATAAATGAAACATTCTCTAATAACAAAGAATTCCCTCCAGATATGAAGCAAGAACATCCCTATTATAATCTTAAACCGAATCCATCTTTTTCAGAAATTGACAAACGTAATTTTAATTTATATACCTTATAGAAACCAAAAAGGCTTTACCTCCTCTTTAGTTAATACCTAAGAAACCATCAATTCGAATACAATCTAGAGAGAAGGAGTCGAATGAATTATATTCATCCAAAAGTAGTAAATTAGTAAGTCCAAGAATTCAGAGAAAAAGCAATAAGAAAACACCAGGATAATCAACAGAAAAGGATAAAATATGTAGAACATCTTCTACACCATTTATATATAAGACTCTGTAAAAGGAAAATTTGACTAGCAGATCTGGTTCTTCAACTTAGCGATCAAAGTCAAAAAATTAAAAACCATAAAAATTGACAATCTAAAATTCTAAATAGAATTCAGGAAAAGAAAGAAGATATACATAAAATCAAAACAAAGTACTTACTATTTAAAAATCTTCGATTAAGATGATAGATCCTTAAGAGAAGAAACTTCAAGTTAAAAGAAAAACAAGATAGGCTTAAACTATTTAATAATAATAATAATAATAATAATAATAATAATAATAATAATAATAATAATAATAATAATAATAATAATAATAATAATAATAATAATAATAATAATAATAATAATTATAGATTATATCTAGCAAATAAAATACTTAACCTAATAATAACCAAAAGTAAACTACCTTAATTTCTTCAAATCAATAATAAAATTTATTAAAAGATAAATTACAATTAAGGCATACATCTTATAGATGCTTTTTAAATAAAATAAATTTTTCAAATAATTAATGCATTCAATCACCTAACAAAATGGAAATTCCTGCATATTACTTTTATGTTGGAAAAGGAAATAATGCTAGTTTGATTAAAAACTTATTTCGTTAGAGATGGTGGTGGCAAGAAATTGAAACTATGGATCTTAACAAAACCAATATGATTTGGACTTAATTGAAATAAAACATTTGCATTGAAAATTTAACAGCATTTAATGTTATAAGTAATGATTCAAATTACAATAATGATTCATTTATTTAAAGTATTGAAGATACAGTGGCTGATTCTAGTGATTCTGAATTGGAAATCAGCATCAAACACAGATCTGTTCCACTCTTTAACACTAATTTATAAGCCAAATAACCATTTTAATAAATTAGTAATTTAAATTAATTAAAGAGAATATTCAATTAAATTGAACTTTAAAAACTATTAGCTTATATGAAAGATAATAATTTATGGGACTCTTAGTTAGTGTTCAGCGATTGTTCTGAAAAATTGCTCTTAAACATCAAAGGAGTACAATATTCACCTATAATTATTAGTTTCACACCTCAACTAGAATAGAGAGTAGAAATTATAGAATGCATAATCATATGTAAGACAATTGGCATTTGGGAAATAAGAAAGCTCTATTTTATAATATGAGGAACTATTTTAAAATAATTAAGGAAGATTATACAAAATACATTCCAATTACTTTTCATATTCAATAAGGGACAATTGATCCAGAATATCTTAGATTTGTTGATTATTATAACAAAAGACAAGAAGAAATAAGAGAATAAGAGAAGAAAATTTATATGGATTATAGGAAAGAGAAGAAAGTGAAACCAATAAATTTATGGATAGTAAAACCTGGAGAATGTACAAATAGAGGAAATGGAATTACAGTTTGTTAAGACTTAATGGATATAAATAAGATAATAATGGAAGAATAGCCTGATGGGAGATAGAGAACTTATATAATTTAATAATACATAGATAATCCATTTTTATATAATAAGAGAAAGTTTGATATTAGATGTTATATGCTTCTTACATCTTAGAATGGAATATTAAAAGGATATTGGTATTAAGAAGGATATATAAGAACATCTTCAAAGGAATTTACTACCAAGTGTCTTAACAAATATATTCACTTAACAAATGATGCAGTTTAATCAAAAGATGAAGATTATGGTAAGTATGAATTTGGAAACAAGATTTCATTTCTAGAATACTAAAGATATTTGGATACATTTCATAAAGAATAGAAATTAAATTTCTTTGTTGATATCTATCCAAAAATGAAATAGATTGCTTTAGATTTAATGAAAGCATCATATGGAAAGATTGATCATTAAAGAAGATCAAATAGTTTTGAAGTAAATGTTAATAATAATATTATTAATAGCTTTTTGGATTAGATTTTATGATAGATGATAATTTTAAACTTTGGTTAATTGAAGCAAATACAAATCCATGTCTAGAATTATCATGTCCACTTTTGAGTAAAATAATCCCAACCCTTGTTGAAAATTTGTTTAGGTAATTTATACCTTATAAATTAGAATTGCCATAGATCCAATTTTTCCTCCTCCTTTCTTTGAGGAATGGCCTCTGAATAAAAAACTATTTATTCCTGATAATGTCTTAGAAAATAATAGATTTGAACTTATGTTTGATGAATTAATTGATAAAAAAACAATGATCAACTTATATAGGGATAATAAAATTGAATAGGATTGTTTTAAGATAGAGGAGGAAGAAGAGGAAGAAGAAGTGAAAGATTGATTATAGGTTTTTTAATATTCTTTTGTATAGTTTCTATTTATAAATTTATATCATAAAAAATCTATAATTTTGAGTCATTTCTTTTTTTTCTTCTATTTAAATTACTCTTATAATTAATTTAATGCAAATGTTTCTGTTTCCACAACTTCAGAATGAACACTTGGATCTGAATCAAAATCACCACCCTTAGACACTTGAGATTGAGCAGTCAATGGAAATTCATTATTGTCAAACCATTGTGTAATGATTTCATTCTTGATGTTTAAAAAGAATAAATCATATTCATCAAATCCTATACTACAATCTCCATATTCATCTTAACATCCTCTTTCCAATTACTCTTAAGTAATACAATTTGAACCATAACAATATAAATTTCTAAGACTTCCCTTCTATGTTTTCAATCTACCTTTGTCATCTAATTAATATAATCCAAAACTATATTAAAATTCAACTAAATTTCCATCTGTATCCTTAATCTCTATTTGATTACATTTGCATTCTTTTCCATCAATGAATTGATTTGAATTTGGTTCATTCTAAGAAAGTGAGACTCTAGTTTCCTAAGTTGCAAGCATTTTTAAGAATAAGATTTTTGATTTACCCCTTAATCCAGTAAGATAATTGGCTTCTCCCATTTTATTAATCTATGACTATGGAATAGTTATATAGTCATTTTAATGATTATTAAAATATGGTCGTGGAGGTTTGGAAAAATGAATTTTTAATTCTCCTTTTTTGTATTCAGGCAATGCAACATCCTTATATTATGATGTCTTACTGTGTGATGCCAGAGATATTTTTATGGTATAAGTGATCCAAAACATGAACATTTCAATGATTTACATAATGGACAAGTGTATACTTTTTAAGTGTAAGCATTTATTTGTTCATTATTAATATACATAACAGGACCACTGAGTAATAATTCAGCACATTCAAATGCTTTTTATCCACTTCCAACTATGTATCTTGGATATTGTTTTAGAGTTTCAATTAATCCTTATTCCTAACAAAATATGTCTGCTGGTGTTTATTCTCTACCTGTACAAAGTAATATATGCTTAAAAAATCATTTAATTTATGTACTCTTGCTTTTATCGTTCGGTATTTATCTTTTATTTAAGTATCAGCTCTACAAATTATGTCAAAACTTTTACGATAAACTCTGTGTTCTAATCTAAAACCATCCATCAGCCAAAAGTCGGATTGCTATTGCTTCTCTTTAGGAATGAAATATTTGCAATTTTTTTAAAGTGTATATATGTTTCAATAACACACTTCCTAATAATCTTAAGAAGAATCCTGCTAATGATTTTGGAGGACATTTCTCTCCATATTAAACAAGAGTCTTATATGCCTGAGTATCTGTAAGATCTTTACAAATTGATATCATTTAGTTAGTTTTATGAAAGAACATCAATTTCAATAATTCAGTTGCTGGATATGTTGTGTAATTCATTTTATTTTCTAAATTACCAGAACCAAAACATTTCCCCTTTTCCACTATCCCAATTCCTAATCCATTCATATATTCAGGTAATCTTAAATAATATTTTGAATACTACCTTGATGTTCTGAATAAATTATATAAAAATTTAACAGAAGCAGGTCCTCCCCCAATTATTAATAAGTTATACTTTTCCTCAATTTCCATTTTATTTATTTATTTATTTATTTAAAAATATATATATATTATTGAATCAAAATTGAGACATCAACCAAAAAATCATATAATATTTAATTAGTAAAGGATTTATTCTTAAAATTAAATATACATAATCAATATTATCTTTAAATTGGTGTTGTTGGTCGTTATCGAGGTTTTACCTGAGTTTATGTTCTTTTTTATCTGACACCTGCATCATCTTCATTACTTTCATTAAGAGATTTACAAGATTCTTTTAGTTTTCTTTTTTCCAAATTAGCTAATACTTTTGTTTAAAGGTCATTTATAACTATTAATATTAAGAATTAAATACTTTAATTAATCAATTAATGATCCTTTTACATTTTAAGGTAAGATTTTGATAGAGTATCTAATTTTGTATTTATATCTTATAATGTATTATCTAATTAATTAATTTAAAATTAAATTTATGAATTATCTACATTGACTTCATTATATTATTCATCAATAATTTATGTCTAAAAGATAAATGGATAAATATTACTGAATATGGAGTTTATTTTTTAGTTAAAACATTTTTTAAAATCACTAAAGAAAATAGAAAAACATTAGCCAAAATTCCAATAAAATACATAGGATAATTAGTATAATATTATAAATAGGAATGAGTTAGAAGGTATTATAATAATTATTCTTAATTTTATGGATAACTTTCTGTCTCTATTCCAGTACTAAATTATGTATTACTATTTCCTGAACATGATAATTTATCATCGAATGAACAAGAGGGTTATTATGATTTTGAACTATTTGGATCATTAGGTTGATTATTATTTTAATTATTGAATGTATCATCATGAATATGTTCATCATGATTATGATTATAGTGATCATGATTATAGTGATTATGATCATGGTCATGATTATGATCATGATTTAAATGCCCATTATGTATATCATATTCTTTTGCATGAGGATCAATCAAAATATTCTCTTAATCTTATATTTATTCTGTTTATATTTAATCTTCATTTTAAACATTATTATTAATTTAATTTTCATTTAATTAATCTTATACTTAAATTTCTGGAATTTAATCTTAATTTTCATCTCTAAGTGTTTATTCTGGAGTTTATTAAACATTTTCATTAATTTCTTAATCTTAATTTTGATTTAATATTTGTTCTTATTATTAAATTTATTAGTCATCTAAACTAGTTATTATTTCTTCATTTATTTATGTTTAATCTTATTATAATTATTAATTATTATCTTAGTTTTGAATGTTATCATTATTTTCAATTATTGGATCACTTTCTTAATTTTCTAATTATTATACATTATTTTCTTATATAGTTTCAGTATTATATATATTATCTTCTAATGTTTCATTTTGTTATTGCAAATTATCTTCATGATCTTTATTTATTATTTATTCTAGATTTTCAGGATTGTTATCTTAAATTTGTTCATTATTTAATATTGTTGATTGATCATCAGCTTATTATGAATATTCTTAAGTATTTTCAATATAAATTTATTCAATTTCTTATTCGGCATCTTAATGATTGATAATTTAATCATTATTTGATTTATCCTTATCAATATCTAAAGATTAATTAACAACTTGCTCAAGATCCTCTATTTTCTATTATTCTAAATAATTGTCGTTTTATTAGATTATAGATATATCATCAATTTAATTATCTAATACAGATTCAGTCTATTATATTACAAGCACCTCATTTTCTTAAGTTTAATTCTATTAATCTTGCTCCTTCGATACTGAATCATCTTAATTATTGATATCTATAGATTATGACTAATCATTTAAATTGATCTAATCTATTTAAATAGGAATTTCAATATCTTATTATTCTTATTATTATTATTATTCTTATTATTATTCTTATTCTTATTATTACTATTAATTTTATTCCTATTCCTATTATTCTTATTATTATTATTCTTATTATTCTTATTATTACAATTATTCTTATTATTCTTACAATATTTATATCTATTCAGATTATTTTAATTCATCTTATTATTAGGTTGGTTCTTCAATATCAATAGAATGAATAGTATTTTAATCAATTTCATAATTAGTCTATTCAATTTAATCGCTATTTTATTAATCATTCTATTGATCTTAAATTAATTCTTCAGGTTTTGTATCAATTTATTCTTAATTTATATTATTTTATATAACATCTTTTTTAATGATAGGTATTTCAATATCGAAGTCATGACCATCACTTGCTAACGATTATAGTAATTAGTCAAATTCAACTGATTCAAGATCTACTTGATCTGATTGTTCATATATAATTTCTTATGATTATGTTATATCATCTTATTATTATTATTATTTTTCTTATTATTGTTAATCTGTATTTGGATTTTGAACTTAATTTTCATATTCAATTGATTGTTAATTTATTATGTTAATTATATCTTCTCCTATTGATAAATGCTCTGAAATTTAGATTTCTGATTCACTAAATTTATCAATGAAATCATCATTATTTTATTAATTTGAATCAAATTCAGATTATCTAGAATATCTTTCACCCTTAACATGTTTTTTAATGATTTTTCTTCCTTAAGAAACTAAAAGAATTAGTACTAAAAGTAGGAACAATTTCATTAAATTATTTAATATACACGTAATACAAAGAGTTTAAAAATAATTAGTACTAGAATGAAAAAAGAATAGTTTAATATAAAGATGTTTATAGAAGTATATTCAATGGAATTCAAAATGATTTTATATGTCCAAGATATTCTTCACCTGTAATTCTAACTTGAGATGTACATATCTCTAATTCATCTGCAATCATGGCAGCTAAAATATGAGGACAGAATTAGAATTCACGAGCGTTGAATTTATCACAATTACATATATAATTATTTGCCTTATACACTTTACTAACTTTTTAGTTCGATTCTGTAATAATATATATAGCTTTATTAGCTTAGACTGGAATTTTGGTAATGGGTATCTTGTTCTCAATCAAATAAAATGCTTCCTCATAGTGTTTATGGAGATCATACAAATTCTTATGAGCTTCCAGAGATTTATCATCAGTTTGACCCTTGAATAAGCCAACCACTCTTGAAACACATTATTGTGTTACTTACAATAATTCCATTTTAATTAATATATTATTAGAAATAAGAAATTCTTTACATACAATGTAACCTGGTTTGAAGCAATTATTCTTAAGAACTAATGGCCTTATCTCAATAAAGCCAAAAATCAGAATTACTGATAATTACACACTCTCTCTTGTATATTCACCTGGAGTAGGATACATTTGTCAAGTCATTCAAAAGAATCCAGATCTATTATATGATCTTACCATTACAGGCAATTCAGTTGCTCTTCTATCAGATGGATCAAGTATATGCTTTCACCATATATTAGGATCTTAAATCAAGAAGCCTAGTTGGATGATTCCTAATCTTGAAGCCATCAGTGCCCTATACAAAGCCTTTTATGATATAGATGCTTACCCTGTTATTTTAGATAAGGAAATCATGAATGGGTCAGATGATTATTTGCTCATCCTAGATAATCTATCTACAACATATAAAGTATTATCCTTTTTCTATTTTTAGACAATAGTATTAGTGGATATTGAAGAAAAGTTAACTCAAGAAATTTTGTAGAAATTGGAAAATGCTAAATTAGATTGTACTGTTGTTATAAGCAACACTCATTCTTTAGTTGAATAATTAAAAGATGCTGCTCTTATTAAGAGTGTTCTTGATTCTCGTTCTATTTTGAAACCAACTCAAATCGAACAAATTAGACTCAAACTAAAAGACCTAGATTTCACATAGTTACCTAGCTACTTAACAGTTACTCTAAGTTCTGCCTATGCAGTTAGTTTGAATGAGATTCATAAAAATGGATTATTTCATCATACTGTAAAAAATATAACTCCTTCCTAATTTGTATCTAAATTAAATGATTTGTATTTGTATGGTGAAATTGCATACTACAATAGATGGACACCAAAATAATTCTTATAAAATAATGATATTAATTAAAATTCACTGGAATTACATAAAAGATATAATGGTGTAATTACTATTGCTTTAAAATTTAATCCAAGATCTTTAGAAGATTTATATAGAATCTATGAACTCTCTTATAGAAATAATGACATTTTAGAAATTCAAAAATTATTTGAAGCTGATCCCAAGAAAATTCGTGAAGTGACAATAAAAAAGAATTATGCTGCTATTGTAACAAATGGAACTGCTATTCTTGGACTTGGTAACATTGGACCTTCTGCAGGATCACCAGTAATGGAAGGAAAATCAGTATTATTTAATGCTTTAGGTGGTATAGATTTGATGCCAATCTGTTTCAAAGAAAGAGACCCTCATAAATTAGTATAATTAATAAGATTGTAATAAATATTATATATATATTTAGCATTGCACCAATATTTTCAGCAATTAATTTAGAAGATCTAAGAGCTCCTGATTGTTTCCCCATAGAAGAAGAAGCTATCCATAGCATTCATATTCCTTTGATGCATGATGATTAGCATGGTACTGCTGTTGTCAGTTTAGCTGCACTCATCAATTACTTGAAATTAACCAAAAAAAATGTAAAAGATTTGAAATTAGTCATTAATGGAGCAGGGTATTATATAAAATTATTTTCTTAGTGCTGCAGGTGTTGCAATTTGTAAGTTACTTCATGGTCATGGTGTAGAGGATATTTTAATTTGTGATACTGAAGGAGTCATATATGAAGGAAGACCAAAAAATATGAATTCTTTTAAAAATGATCTAGCTAAATTTACAAATAAAAATAAAATAGCTGGTAAACTTGAAGATGCAGTCAAAGGAAGAGATTTATTTGTCGGTGTCTCTAGTGCTGTATATCTTATTATTGAGATTTAACTTAGGGAGCATTAACATAAGATATGGTACGAACAATGAATAAGGATCCATTTATTCTAGCATTAGCAAATCCTATTCCAGAAATAATGCCAGATGAAGCTATTAAAGCAGGAGCATTTATTGTTGCTACTGGAAGATCTGATTTTAATAATTAAGTTAATAACTCATTGGCTTTTCCAGGAATTTTTAGAGGAGCTATTGATACAAAAGCCAAAGAGATCAATTTATAAATGAAGGTATCTTATATTAATTTATATTAAAGATTGCAGCAGCATATGCTATAGCTAATAGTATCAAAGAAAATGAATTATCACCAATCAGAATTTTACCTGGAGCTTTAACTGCTGAGATTCCAGCAAATGTTGCTAGAGCAGTTGCAATTGCAGCTATGGAAAGTGGTGTTGCACAAGTCAAAGTAGATCCAGAAGAGGTTTTTGATAATACAAGAAAATTAATTATGGAAGGTAGTATACCAACCTTATGATAATGGTATATAAATAAATAAATGTAATGAAAAATTTGTAAAATAAAATTAATTTAAATCAATTTACAAACTTGGCATTACCAGTTTTATGTTATTAAGCTGCTCCCTAACCTTATTCAGCTGGCTTTAGAATTTAGAAAGAACACATTAAGGATTCATCAATTGACATCATAGAACCTATAATTTTATAGAATTATCATAATACCAGCATTATCAAATTCTCCACAATAGTTTGGTGCTGAAAATAAAGTGACTAATTATCTTTTTGAAAAGAATTCATATCCATCTTCTACAACCTAAGAATAATTAATTTAATTTTAATACTTAATGAGCTCTACATATTAGATCTAATTCATGTTTTTTTAAGAACACTTGGACAATTTCTTAACTGAATACATATGATACACCTCTCTCATTGTCTGCCCAACCTTACACATCTTTATCAGGATCTGACCATAATAAATCACACAATAATCCAGTGTCTGGCACATCTGTTGGTCTCATTATTCGTCTTATTTATTCCAAATTTGAAAGTTCAGGTGATAATCCTCCATGCATACATAAGATTTTTTCATCTATCAATGCTGCAACAGGTAGACAATTAAAACAATCTGTAAATGTTTTCCATAATTTAATTGTGTATCTTCTTTTGCCTATTAATCGATAATTTTTTACATTCATCATAAAATCCATAGATTCTATTTATTGATGCACATTCATGATTACCCCTCAAAAGAAAGAAGTTTTCAGGATACTTAATCTTATATGCTAATAATAAACATATAGTCTCCAATGATTATTTGCCTAAAATTAAAATTAATTTAAACCTCTATCTACATAATCACCTAAGAATAAATAATTGCTTTCAGGTGGATACCCTCCGTATTCAAAAAGTCTCAATAAATCAAAATATTATCCATGTACATCTCCTAAATAAATAAATGATTAGATATCTACCGCATATTTTTAAAGGAGCTTCCAATTCTAATAAAATAGGTTGAGATATGAAAATATCTCTTGCTTTGATGCAAAGACCTCTTACTTCAGCTTCACTTAGATTCACATTCTTTCCTGGCTTACTTCCTCTTACACTTAGCAACCTTTCAATTATATTATCCACATCAATTTCACCTTTACCATCCTTATTCATTTATTTAATATAGAAATTAATTGTAATATTTAAATAACATAATTAATTTAATTTCTTATTTTAACAATGAGATTTTTTATTAAGTACAAACTCTATTTAGAAATCATATAAATATATCATTTTTCATTCTGCTATCGACATCTTAGCTTCATTTTATAGGATTTAATCATAAATCTCAATTAATTTTGATGCCAATCTATACCCTCCAATAGCAAGATTTTCTTAACAAAATTCAATTGCCTATTTTTCATAATCATTATTGTATGTGTTAGATTTCTATAGCATAGGATAAACAAATTATTAAGCCTATCTGAATCCCAAGAATGACCACACTGTAGGATTACTATGTTATAATACGTCAAATACGTCATATCATAATTCGAATATTTATTAATCGGGAATTTTTAAATTATGTCATTTGACCACTTATCAAGATATTCATTATCTGATTAAGATAATGGTCTAGACATGTATGTAGTATTTGAAGCCATAGTAAAGGCCACAGAATCCCAATAGGAGTGGAAATTGACAAAAGTACCATTTTTTAACTAAATCTTATAAAATATCATACTTGAATCTTCATGAAATTGCCTCCAGCATCACCATTTGGAAAAGTTTCATTCCAAAATGTGGTGTCATGTAATGGTTAATGCATATCTCCTATGACATGAAGTAAGACTCTCAACATCTAAGCTTTAAATACAGTATGACGATTCTTAGCAGTCTTGCTATTAGTCAAAACAGATGTAGCTTGATTAATTGCATAAATTGAATTAATGTTCCTTCCTTGATCTTCAATTTTGATTAGGAGTCTAGATTTATATAATATATATTCTATACCCATCAGGATTGATTGGTTTATCTGTATAATGCCAATCATTAAGAAAAGAGGTTCCTGTCTCTTTTATATCATCCATCCATACAGCTGCTTCAACAAAAGTGTTTGTGCGACCATCAGTGAGATGATTAAAATCCTAAACTAGAGAATCTGCCCAAGCTAAAACATCTGGTCTTTTATCTTTTAATTGATTTTTAGCTATTTAAGCAGTCATCATATGTCCCATATCCCACCAACACTACACAACAGATAAAAATGCACAAATGATAAGTCTTTTCATTTAAGGCTAATTATTATTATATCAAAGAATCTCATATAACACAATCCTATATATACTAAGATTTATGAATGAATCAATTGAATATTACTTTGATTTAAATAATTCGTATTATGTGATATTAATTTTAAATATTTTTAGTATATATTTTGTTAATATTCTAAGAAATTTCAGGATTATTAATAAAATAATTAATTAATGAGAATGAAAAGAATAATAGATAAGAAATGGTTTAATTTTTGTTAAAAGAAATATATAGAATATAAAATTGATGAGATTTTACAATTAATTGAAACAAATTATCATTTTCTTTTTAGTTTTTACTCTGAACTTTATTTAAATATAGGTTTTAATCTTCTATCTTTTTCTTACATTATTGTAGAATATTGAAAATGTCCTTATAATTCTTCTACTCCTTGGATTCTAGCATATGTAATTTAACAAATCTATATTAATTTAGAAATGAAATACCTTTTCTGAATTAAATTTACTCCACTTTTTATTATGGAATTCTAGATAAAACTTTGGTATGTCTAATGAATCATAAAAATTAATAAATGCATATCCCACATTGCATTTGTTCTATTATCATTAAATTAAAATTAATACTGTAAAGTCAATTGGCAAATAAAAAAAATTATAAGTATTTTTATTATTGCAATCTATCTCTTCAAGAAGAAGAGGTTAAGAGTATTTGTTTGGTATATTCTTAATCATTAAAGTTGTACGATTGTCTTTTGGTATCTTTATGATAATTATATATTTTACATTCTGTAATTGAATTTAGAATTGAGTTGTTTATTATTAAGGTTCATAGCGTCTTTTATTTTTAAATTAAAACATTTAGAATGAAGTTGGCATAGTTGAACTAAATACTTCATCCCAACCTAAAGATGATCCACTAATTGATAGATTAATCTCTTGAATCTATTAATTTGAGTTCTTAGATAATGTTTCAGGTAGAGTTGATCCATTCGAATATAGTGTTCTAGATCTATTTTTTATAATAGGTTGTGAAGGTTGTTGATTTGTAAATTAATCTACATCTTCATCATTATCTATATTCAATTACTAAATAATATAGATTAATAATTACTTTCAAGCAATCTTAAACTTGACTTATTTAGGAAGTCTCCTCTTTCTTTTGTCCTGTAGGTTTAACGAATTGAGAAAGGACATTTGGGTCAATCCTAAATACAATAGGTTTCATATTATTAAATAAATATTATATTTGAGGAGTGCATTTTATTTATTAAATGCAATTGTTTAAAATACAAAGATTTTTTAAAGATATACATATTGATAAAAATAATCTTAATTTTATAAAGCATCATCATATCGAATTAACAAAAATTAGATTTATGAATTTTATAAAATATAAATACAAATCGATTAGTTTTTTAATTGTAATTCAAAGAGTAAAATTTATATATGAAAACAAAACTCTTTATATAAAGAATATGAATAAGAATCTATTATTTTAAATAAAATAAAAAGAAAGAAAGAATTATATATATTTGTAAAACTAATTAATAAATATAATCTCAAGATTGATTTATTATATACTTCTCAGATAATCATAATTTCGATTGATTATTAGAAAAACGTAAAATCATATTTAAATTAAAATATTTTTTGTATAAATAGTATTTATCTAATCATACTTATTATTTTATTATATTAAATAGCAATTTCTTTTGTATCATGTTTTCTGTAATCCTATAAATAATTAAAACACGTATTTTTGCACTTTATCCAAATTAGCAATACTAAATTATTGTTTAAAATAAGCTTCAATAATTTAGTTTTATAAGGAATATATTTAATGAGAATTTCATTGATAGCTAACTTAACAATTATTGCTCATTCATAACATAAGAATTCTGGAGAAGATACAATCGCTAAGCTTTTAGTCATAGTACCATATATTTAATATATATCTCTACTATTACCACAACATGGATGGTAATATTGGAAATATAACGATGGCTATTTAATTTTTATATCTAAAGCATCCTCATATTTTACTATAACACCCTTTTTCGAATTTCAAAATAATTTCATCTACTATCCTTTTACAATTTTTAGTCTCATTATACTATTAAGTCTGTTATTTTACTTGTGTTTTTTCAGTTTAGAAGTGAGTTCAAACAAATAGAAAGTAAAGTATTTGGAAGGGAGAACTAGTCTCTTGTGTTCAATTATATTATTTACAATTTAAACACTACAAATACCATGTTATAAGTTTTATATATAACAAATTATAGATGCTAACAATAACAATTAGACAAATTAACTAATTATAAATATTTGTACACTAATTTTATACTCTATTTATGTTTTAGTGTGTGAATATTTTTTAAGAATGTATTCTTTTATTGCTTATCATCCAATGTAATAAAAATTTACAAAATTGAGAAGTTCATTAATATTATTAAATTTAGTTGCTATTGTCTTAACTTTAGATGATTAATCTAAATTATATAATCTTGTTGGTTTATTTATTTTACATATAATCTTTATCATTAAAATTGTAAATCATTTATACTATCAATCTGATTTTCCAAATAAAAATATGCTTGATTTTGAAATATCATTCACTCTAGAATCATTAGCAATATTAATAACATTTAATGTTTCATCTAAAAATCAAATATTTCCTGAAGATTAGATAGCTATTTATATAATGTTTATATTAAGTTTAGGATTAATTTTAGGAAATCATATATTTTAGTTTCTTTTTCAATATAACTTCAATAAAAGAACTAGATAATTGAATTAAATATATGAATTATACTCTTGTATTAGTTAAATTAATTCAAATTCTATAACAATGTAACATTTACTCATCTATCAATTGATTAATCATGAAAAATTTTCAAAATTTAAAGATAAGGCTCTTTTAAGTAATAAAAGTACAAATATGGCTGATTATTATAAGTTAGGTTTGTATTTAATAACTGAAATATTTTTTGATCTAATTTATGAATAAAGAAATGATTTAGAAGAAATATAATTACTATTTGTATCATTTATTGCTCTTATTAGAAAGAAACCACTTGTTGCTTATGTTGAATTTAAAAGATTTGAATAAAATAATAATTATACTAAATCATATTATTTTGAATTCATTAAAAAAAGAATTGAATTATATATACAAAGAAAAGTATCAGATGTTCAAAAGATTTATTAAAATGAATAATTATAATAATTAAAAAATAATATCAGTAATGAAAAAAGAATTACAACACTTGAACTTTACTAATTTTGTTAATTAGAAGAAACATTTTAAAAAGCACTTTTAGAGATTATTTAATTTAAAATAAGAATCTGGGAATTTTAAATATAAGGATGTTAATCTATTTATGATTTTTAAACTTTTGCACTTCCTTTAAGTAAAAAAATAGTAGACTGTATAATTTATTTAAGAGGATAATAAATTAATGTTATAAAAGATGAATATATAAAAAATTGTGAAAATATTTTAACTTTGAAAATTTGTTCTATGTTTCATAGTTTTGTATTAAATGACTATTATAATTCTTTTTTATGTGAATAGAAAATTTCTGATATAATGAAAGCAGAAACCATTATTTAATAAAAAACATTATCAAGATCAAATATTTTATAAGATAATTCAGTATTGATAATTGTAAGTATGGTTAAACAATTAGGATAAATACTTAATAAAAATAAGAGTCAATTAGCAAATTATTTTGGGTATTCTTTAATGGATTTTAATTAAATTAATTATATAAGAGAATTGATGCCATCATATTTTGGTTATTTACATGATGGTTTTCTATAATAATATATTAAAGAAGCAAAGACAGATCTTGTATTTAGAGATGCCATAACATTTGCAAAAGGTAAAAATGGATTTATTATACCTTAATATCTTAACATATATAATAATTATAATATATTTGATGATTTTACTATAATTGGTAGTATGACAAAAATAAAAGAATCTCATAATTATTTGTTATTTGATGAATTTGGTAAATGTATTGGTATCACTTAAGAAATGAGTAAATTATTGATACCAAAAGAAAATTAAGAATTTTTCTTATAAAATATTGAGCTATTTTACATCTACATGTTTCTTCCACATATACATATGTATGTTAATGATATGCTATAAAATAACAAAAATAAAGAAGGAGGATTTTTATAAAAATCAGTCATTCTTTATGTTTATTAAGATTTAGTTTAATTATCCAAAATTCATGAATCTATTTTTACAACTTATTAAGCTTAATCTTTAAAGTAAATTGAGTAAACAAAAACATATACTTAATTTGAACATTTAAATTCTATGATAAATAGTCCTAGAAATGGAATGAATTAGAGATTGATTACTGATGTAAAATCATATTAAAACAATTATTAAGAAGATATAATAAACTTAGATACAAATAGAGAACCATAAAATGATTTTAAATAAGAGGGAAAAAGTGTTTTATCTAGTTTAGAATAATAAAAAGAACAATAATTGATTGAATTTTTAAATGCTATTGATGTAATTCTATAACTATCTTTAGGATTTATAAAAGACCATGTACTTATGCACTGCTAAAATTAAAATTGTAGATATAGGTAAAAAAGCACAAAAATACAATTATTTTATTTTAGATTGTTCTGATTTTATTGATAAAGGTAATCTTAAAGAAGATGAAAAGAAATAAATAAAAAAATAATAAAGTTAATTGCGTAATACTAATATTAGAAATCTCAACAGAAGACCTAGTTAAATTATTTAATCCTAATAAAATTATAGGAGTCCAGAATTATAGATGGATTCATCAATTATGAGTCCCATGGGATCTTAAATTTAATAATAATAAAGCTTTCTTGATTAACATTCTAGATCAAAACAAATTTTAAATTATGTTAGTCAAAAAAGAACTAATTAAATAGGTACAATAGCTTAAGTAGAATCAGAGAGTTTTCATGAAGAAATAATTAGCAATGATTTTAATTAGATTATGTAAAAAAACAATGAACTTAAATCTAATCAAGGACTATTACTTAAATCATAATCAAGTGGTAAATCAGGTTAATCTGGATAAACAGCGATTGAAATAGTTAACAATTTTAAAACTTAAACTTCTTTAATATCGAGTTTAACAATTATATCTATCTTAAAATTAATAATAATCATCCTATTTATTATATTCATGTCTATCAACTTGGCTTAGGTATTAACCTTTAATAATCAAGCAAAAAATTTTTTATCTGATATCAATCTTCCTATAAATTTTAACAAATATTTTTTAAATGTATTTACTCATTCTTGGATAATGTCAATGTAAAAAATGAACATTTTAAATACAAGTTAATTTATTGATAATTAACTTTAAAACTAAAGAGTTAGTATGCAGAGCACATTTTAAAATTTGACAATAATGTATGGAAGTTTTATAGCTTTAGAAGAAAATAATTATTTAGATGAAATTTAAATAGTTCATCTAGAATAAAATTTATAGGTATAAAATGTAGAATTTACTGATTATCTTTACTATCTTGAATAAGTTGGTTATAGATTATTGTATAATGAGAATGAATAAAATTATTATATGAATTTATTAAAATATAGGATAAATTTTGATAATATTGTCATAAACAATGAAAAACTTATTATTTCATTGAGTAAATATTATGGAGTTTAATAAGATGGAAAGATATCCAAATTTTTTAATTTAATATTAATTTAAATAATAGTAATTGGAATTGTCATTATATCATAATTATTTTTTTGGAGAAAAATAGAGTTATATTGTTAAAGAATTTTAATGTTATCAAATAGATTGAGTGAAAAAGCAGCAGAATCTTAAATTAGTAAATTTAAATTAATAATTCCAGTAATAAAATAACTATATGGTGAATTTGGTTATAAATAGAGAAATTGTTATAAACTTTGTTATATAGAAAATTCTTTAAAGAAGAACAATTTAAAGCAAATTACTAAAATGAAATATCGAGAATCCATTTTATTCCAAAATAGTTAAAAATTTATTGAAACTTAAATTAAATAATCTTCATAATCAACTATTCCATTAAACTCTAGAATATAAAAATCCTCTATTAGACTAATGATTAAAAGTATTTTAGTATTAATTTTTGCTATTATAATTATTTTGTATTTCATAGGCTGTTATCTGATATTTAATGATTAAACCTTACAATTATCACCTACTCAAGAATTAGCTATGGATTATATATCATTTTATATAGATTTTGAAAATACTGTAGCAATTTCACTAATAATAAAATCAGAATTTTAGATTTATAATTACATAAAAGAGAAAATTCCATTTTCTGCAAGGATTCTCAATAAATATATATAATAATTAAATACAATCCCTCATTTACTTAGTGTATATAGCTTTGATCATAGTAATTTACATGATATCTATGATCATATAATAGAATCTGATGCTTTGAATGAAGATGATGAAACATTTATATTAGATTTGTATAATGGAGATTTTTGCTAATTGTTTTAATCATAAATGGCATTTTGTAATAGAAATTTAAGTTAAATTAATTTTGAAAATAAATTTGGATAATATTCAATTAAAGATAATAATTCTGAATATCTTAGTAAAGGAATTTCTGGAATGGTGAGTAAAATGGATAATTTCTTAAATTAATATTATGAAACAGAAATTCTAACAGGATAACCAATTAATGACTTTACATTATTGAATCATTAAATCAATACATAGGATTTTAATAACATCATAATATAATATTATCTTGATACTTATATTGGATTTGAAGCATTTATTGATAGGATGTAAGATTGTTTAATTAATGTAATTGAAGAATAGCAAAAATAATATAATATATATTAAATAGCAGTTGGTGTAATTTTTACTGTTTTTCTTCTTTCTTCATCAGCTTTTATAGTAGTGAAAGTTAATTTAAGACTAATTTACATTAGATTATTGATAACTCTGCTGCCAATTGAAATTATGCTTGACATATATACAATATCTTTGTTGAAACTTCTAAAATGAACTATTTATTTATATTAATCTTTATTTATAATTGAAATTAGAAATATTAATTTAAAACTTTCAAAATATTTAATTTCTATAATATTATTAATTAATAAATGATCATTATATTATTGCTTATTTTATAATAAAAATATCATATTATATAAATAAATTATTAAATTAATATCTTTCATTATAATTTTCTGAGTAAGCTCAATGTATTTTATTCAGTTAAGACTTCAATAGGTAAATTTGTTAGAATTAACCTAAGTAAGATTAATCTTTGATTTGAGTTATATATCCAATATCCATAAAAAGTAAGGAAAATAACTAATAATAAAAATCCAGTGATTAAATAATATGTATATGATAAATACAGATTATCATTAGTTATTTTATTAATAGCTTACATCAATTTATCTAGAAATAAATTTGTTCCATCTGTTGTATCTAAGAAATGTTCCATTATGGCATTTGTAAAATCTTTTGAAATTAAAACATCTTTAGTTACATTTTTATCTGGAAAATATTCAGTATTATTAATTTCAAATTAATAATTTTATTTGAAAAAAGTGTCTAATTTACTTACAATTCCTTGTATACCTTTACTTAGATACTCTCTGTTGTCATCTTAGATATCTGGAATTCCATAAAGAGAATTAAAATTAGGAAGTGTATCATAATTACAAAAGGGCACATCAGAACCAATTTCCATACAAAAGTCTCCTTAATATAAAGAAAGCAATGTGCTAGCATCTTCACTTGTTATTTTATTAGATTTAATAATATTCTCATAAATTGAAGTAATATTTTCATAATAGATTGAGTATAAGGAGATAAAAATTTTAATAATTTTTCTTTAATCTCTAAATCTATCTATTTCTTTATTAGTATATATATTCATTTCTACTAATTTATCATATAAAATAGGTTAGGATTTGGTAATTAATGCTGTACTAACTACTATATCCAATTATGATGTAAATCTTATAAAACTTAAAGTCAACTATTGAGTTGGTAATAAATCATTTTATTATTATTGAAATAATAAAAATCCACCTAAAAGATAGATTAAAAAGATTATAAATGTTATTATTGTTTAAATTGTAGCTTTTAAAATTGTAGTGTTTGGATTATTAATTTTAGAATTTAACATAACATTTAAATTCTTTTTTAGATTTTTTTGTCTTTCATCAAATGCTTAATTGATTCTTAATTATTAACTAATTTATGAACTTTAATAATCTTTTAAAATTCTAGATTAACTTTGAACAGTATCTATTCCTATTTCATTTAATGGAAAAAATAATAATTTATAAAAGTTTTATTTCTTCCAACTTTAATTTCCAGAGAATGATTTTAAAGTTTCAATTACAAAAGTAAATCTTAAAATCATTTCTTAAGCTTGTATATATTATAATCTACCTGCTAGTATTAATATTTATTAACAATATTATTCAATTTATTTCCAATAAATCAATTATGATAATATTATAATGAGTAAGAAAACAATTTCTAAAATAATTTATATTTAAAATTCTTAAATATTATCATCTTATTATTTGAAATAAACTTCATTTAAAGAATCAATTAATTATGAATTCATCACTACAACATTTTTAAGATTGTATCTTAACATTAATAAATTATCTAAATAATTTCTATCAATTATTTGAATAAGTGTAGTAACATCATATTTAAGAGCTTCAAATAATGTATCTGAAACAGCAGAAATTAAATTTATAAAATATGTATAAGTTACATTTTCATTTGATTAATATAAAAAATCTAAGTTAATATAACTTAACATTCCTGATTCCTCAATCCCTATAAAAATATCATACATTCTGCTTAAATCAATAAATACTACTTTAGATAATTCATGCATTTCAGAGATCGTAGATTTTATAATAAAATTACTACTTTCTATAATATCAAGTGTATTAAATACTAAACTCCAAGTATAAGTGAAGATTTTAAAAAAATAACGATTAAATAAAGTGGGTCCATTGATATTAGCTAAAGTTTATTAAGTTTAATGTGTATAAGTTTATAATTTTATCAAATGGGCCATAATATAACCTATAATTATTATCATTATTATAATATTAATAATAGCTAGTTTTTTAAGACTATCTGTCATTTAAGTATTAGACTGAAACTATTTAATAGTTGATATAGCTGATATACCAGAAGTTCCAGATGTAATACTAGATTTTGACTTTTTGACATCTCTATCCATATCTTCTATTTTTTAATTTAACTTATTATTTTGATAGATTTCAATGATATTATGACTTTTTTAATTTTATTCTTTACTATTACTCTTTATTCGTGAAGAGTCTGGAATTTCAATATCTTAGTTGATATCTTAATTTATATATTCTAATTAATTTTGAAGATCTGTAAAATCTTTATCAATTAATTCTTACATTTATTATTACTTAGAAGATGGACTAATAAAATTAATTCTTTATGATAATGGTCCATAACTGACACTATCTCTAGCAGATTCCATTCCTAAAATATCAAGATATTATTATTATGATTTTATTTCATATTTACTAATAAGTCTCTACAAAAATGGTTAGGATGGCTTTAAAATATTTGGAGTAACTTCTTCTTTATCAACTTTAAATATTTCAAGATTACTTTGGTTTTAATCTGAATTTAAAAAAACTAAAAATAAAGATCTAAGACAACATACGTTTGTTTGTTGTTTAAATTGAAGTTGTGTATTAATTATTAATTAATGATTCGTTTGTCTTAAGCAAATCATCTGCTTTTTTTAGATCAATTATTTCTAAAATAAAATAGCATTTTCTGGATGTTTTTTTGCCTAATATTTTAAAAGTAATATTAGTTTTTGCCATAAAATGAGATCTATTTTTAATCTATAATACTAAATATTATTACTTCTAAGGCTTAAAGAATATTTTATAATTAATTTCCTAATTAAATATTGTATATTGATAAAGATTATAATAACTATGTTCCTTTATATTTTTTCTTTTCTCCATTATTCCTTCCTAATTATTCATATATTTATATTTCTGCTTTTTCTCTCTCTAATGAAATATTTGATGTTCTTGATTTTAATAGACTATTTTCATTAAAACAAGAATTCAATTTTGAAGAATAATATTACATCTTTTAAGAATTTTCCAATAAATCTTTATTATTTGCATATTTCCAAATCTTTAAATATCTATCTTATTAATTATTAATAACATCTTTACCATAATTGATCTTAAATTCATTTAATATATCCATAATATTAGAAATTATCAAAAAGATGTTTATTTAACCAATATTATCTTTTGAAATTTTAAAATTCTAATCATTAGAATTAATAATTGTATAATAAAAATTATCTGTCATTCCAATTAAAAAACCTTCTTCATTAAAAAGAATATAATCATTTGTTTTTTTAAATTCTGATAAACAACCAATTAAAACATAATCATCCAATTCACTAAAATTATGATCTAATTTTAATTAATATGAATTTAGGGATCCTTCTTTTTTTAATCCAAATACTTGATTAAAATTTTAAAAAAATCCAGATCTAGCAGTTTGTAAATAATTTAACAATAATTTATCATGTTGTTCAGCAAAATATTAAGGCATTAAACCTGATATATTATCAATTTCAAATATTTCTTTCTCTGAATAGCCAAAAAATTATGAAATTAATTTCTTATCTTTATTTATAATCTTCCCTCTATTTTTTACTATACTAATCATTATTAAGACAGCCTTCTCTTATATAAATGCTAAATTAGTTATTGCATCTTCTTAAAATGTATGTTCTATATTATAAACATCAGTAATTGCAGTTTCACATATCTATGAACTATAATAGTCATTCAGTATAGAACTGCAAAATATTGATAATAACTTTAAATTTTAAACATTATTATTTATTTATATATGATCTAAATTATTAATATCAATTGAACAATACTATTTTATTTGTGATGTTAATTTATGAATTTTTTAACTTTAAGCTATGGCTAATTTTTCAACTTCATAAATTGAATTGAATCCTTTTATTTATTTAGTCCAAAAATTAATTTTATCACTTAATATTTCAATAAGGGAAGGAATGAATTGATCTTAAAATCTCATTGTTTCAAATACATCATGAATACTTAGTTATCTATCAGATTATATTTGTTTTCCTACTTAAAAAGATATTTAATTATTTTCTTATTGTTAATTTTTTATTAAATCTTATAAATAAATACTCATTTAATAACGAATACAAATAAAATAATAAGATTAAATCTATTTTTAACTTTAATATCTTTTTAATTCTGTATATGCTAAAAGTGGTTTTTTACAAAATTATGCAACATAACTAATATATAACAATAATAATTCTTCATAAGATACTCTTTAATCCATTTGAGCTTTTTCTAATTCAGTATTTAAAATACAAAAAATTGTTTAATGTGTTCTTTAAATTTAATTATATTCAGTTTTATATGTCTCCTTAAGCCAATGTCTAGTACATACAACCTTATGACCTTTCCAATATAAATAAAGTTGAAAGAATTCTTTTTATTTTTAATTTTCGATTGTCTATAAATATTTGAAATGCATCTCTTAAGTATAATATATACATGAAAAAGAATTCATTTCGAAATTAAAAGTGGATAAACATTTAGTCTCATAATTCATTTTACTAAAATAGTATGATAAACTTCCAAACATTAATATTGTGTAAAGTAATTAATCTTCATGCAAAATGTGTTTATCGGCCATCAAAATATTTATACTAATTATTAGTAGTATTACAAGTAAACTACTATGGGACATATATAAGAGTTAATTAATGTATGGTATAAATGGTCTAAAATAATATAACTCTGTTAGCCTTAATATAAATAATAAAAATAGAACAGCTATTTTTACATATTCTATCAAAATATCATTATCAATAATATATAAAATGACATTTAGAATATTAAATAAATAATGTATAATTTAGAGTAGATTGTATTTTTATTAAAAATAATGAAAGGGCATAAAAGTATAAGCTCTTAAAAAGTAATAATAAAGGAATACAAAAATAGAAAAGATTAATATTCCAATCAATCCTAAAATACTTTTGAGATTAATAATAGTATCTTGTTAATTTATTTTTGTTTATCCAATTATGATCAATGCAAAAAATAAAAAAAGTATAGGCAATTATAAGGTTGTTACACAAATTTATAAATAGTGAAAAATAAATTTTCTTAATGAATAATGATCTTTTGGATTTTAGTTATCAAATATTCCAAATGTAACTAATATTATAATGATTGCAAAAAATGAAATTAGCAACATAATTACCATAGCTAAAGCAAAAGGACCAAAATCAATTTAAGATTCAAAGCCATATGGAATAATTAAAGTTGCTTATGCAAATTATTTTAAAAGATAAAGATGACCATCTATATAATTCCATAAATGCCATCCATTTAAAGGAAGCATTAAAGCAAGATATTACAAATTAACAATTAAGACATTCATAATAATTGAAAATTCAGATGGTTGACTATTATGAGTTAAGTGAGCTAAGCATGATAATTATTCAAATATTATAAATTTCATTAATTAAATGATTAGGAAAGAAGTGAGACTATTATTATTATCTGCTAAAAATTTTATTGATCAACTTCCTTAATAAAAATAATAAAGGGCTTCATTAAATCTAATGAAAATAGTATAGGAAAATAAACCTGAAGATTAAATAATCAAAGAAATACACTACTAAATCAATTTTCTGAAATTAACAAATCCAAATATTCCTTTCAAATAAATTACTTAAGAAGATGAAATAACTCCAGAAAGCATTATCTAAAAATTGAATGAGTAATAGGAATAATAGTAAAAGAAGGAGGATATTGATTTGAAAAAAGGTACTTATATTTATTAAAATGGAAATTTGGTTTAAGGATAGGCAGAAAAAAGAAAGGAAGTTGATTATTCAAATTGGTATGCAGCTAATGTTGATCCAGATGATTTGAAAAAGTATGTTAAGCATTTTGATTTAGACATAAAGAACTATTAGATAGATAACATTTTAGTGGACCTTTTTGGGAAGGAAAGCCTATGCCAAAGTCTATATTAGATGAAGATAATCCAAATACATTAATGTTTAGTGATGAACGTCCAGAAAAAGAATTGAATCCAAATACGAAACAAGAGAAGTAAGGAAAATTTGAAAGAGTTAAAAGATGATTGATTTTTAATATTTAATAAATAATGTAAGCAGCAATTATTGCTCCTAATAAGGTTTAAATAGGAATTTAAAATTCAAAATTAGAAGTTTTTGATGATGTAAAACAACTCTAAAAGGTTGGAGGTTACAAAAAGATCTAAGCTATAAGAGTTTTCTATACAGAAAAATCGTATTTTGTTCCATTCTATATTTTAGTGTACGTGGATTTGAAATATTTTACAAATTAAATGCTGGAGACCTATTGAAAGCAGGTCATAATGTCCCAAAATCCAAGAAAGAGCTTAAGAATGTTTTAATTGAAATAGGACCTGATGATTACGTAAGTGAAATATTTGGTGCATACTAATCTGCTAAAAAGAATAGAATCATAAATATTACATTTGTAACTTATCGTGGTAAGGTTTAAACCTTTGGTGGTATTGGAGATTAGTCCTTTAGATTTTGTTTTCCAGGATTCACATTTGGAGGATTCAAAGGAGGGTAAAATCAAAATATTTAATATATAGATATAAGAAATCAGTAGAGTGGTTAGAAATAGATATTCTTCCTTTGCCTGAGGATTTTAAAATAGAAATGGAAAAACTAGGAATTTTAAGAATTCAGTAAATAAGTTTATAACCTGAAAGAACTTAGAGTAATGTTAATAATCCTTCAAATACTCCTGGATAAACTCCAATTTTTATTGTTCCAAAGATATAGGTAGCTAAACCTATGATTGCTGTTTCTGCAATCACTGTACCTTAGATAAATTAATAAAATAATAATATATAATAATAACAACCTTAATATTAATAAAATATTCCATTTTAATAATAACCATATTAATAATACACATAATAATAATAATAGAATCCTTAATATGGATAATAATATCCATAATATCCATAATAATAATAATATCCTTAATATCCATAATAATAGTAATACTAATAAATTCCTAATTAATAAATTCCTTATGTTCCATAGAATTAGTATTCATAATCCTAGAATTCATACAATAATAGTAATTATCCTAAATTTAATTGAGTTTATATTAAAAAAATAAGAAAATTTAGGATTTATGTTTGAATTTTATGATATTTATAAAACTCATTTTCTGGCTCTAAGGTTAGCTCTAAGTTAGAGGAATTAAGCCTCAGCAGCTTAGGCAGATCCTTATTTGGCATAACTGGCAAAGACATCAGTGGGATCTCCTCCATATTGATTGAATTCTTCAACTCTTTATTCAACAAAGGTTCTCAATTTGGTTAAGAGTTCAACTTCCTTTCTTCTGGCACCAGTGCTATCATTGTATTCAGTATTGAAGGCATTGCACATGTCACTAGCATAGTTAAGTAAGTTTTAGTTTCTGATTCTTTTGCTTGTAGCTGAGTTAATGATATCTTCTTCCTTGGTGATGGTGGCTTATAATTATGCAATATAAGCTGTTAATTATCCTTAGACATTGACTAAAAGAGTGATGACATCTTGAACTCTGTTCTTTCTAGCTTAGAAGACTTCGATTTAAGTATTTTCATTGTCTGTCAATTATGAAAGAGCAGCTGATAATTTTTCTCTTAATTCATTTAATAATTATCTGATTCTGTTAATGTTATCAACACTAACGTTTCCGTCTCCACTTAATTCAACAAGGACTGACAATAATGGAGCATATTCACCAGCATTACCAGCTTTGGTGGCTTAGAGGAACATATTATTGAAGTGTTTTGTGACTTAGATGAATGAGGCTGAGGCATTAGCGAATTCCTAATAATTTAAATATAAATAATTACATTGACAATTTATTCAGCACCATCAATCAAAGACAATGATGTGTTGATATTTTAAACTTTCTTATTGAAGTTGGCAGCTCTGTCGTTTCTTCTTGTGGTAATGAACTCAACTTAGTCTTCAAGGATTTATTGATAGGTCTTAACTCTGATCAAATCAGCTGTGGCTGAAGCATGAGCAGCTTAAGCTCTTCCCTTGTGTTCAGTAGCTCTAGTTAAGGCATCTACGGCATCTTAGACTTCCTTCTTTCTGAATCCTAATTCATCTCCGCATTCTCTTTATTAAACTGTGTAGATATCGTCATGTTCTGTTTATTCATTTCTGATTGAGAGGATCAAACTGTTGATATGATCAACCAATAATTGGCCTGGTGATCTTGTTTAGGTTTCAGCGGAAACACACAATAAACCAACTAACACTAAAGCGATGATTTTCATTATTATTAATATTAAAACGGATACTCACATTATTTGCCTTTACGCCATAGTTTTACTATTTATTTTAGGAACATTTAGTGTTCTTCACTTATTCTTAGACTTTACTTTCAGTTTATTATTCTTATTGATAATCCTCTACTTGATCTTGAGGTTGATATGCCAAGCGTTGATCTACCCTGGATCATTTAGATTATACTAAAGAATTAACTAAAATAATCAAGGTTTGTTACATGCTAAGGTAAGGACTTAACTTAATTATATAGATAGTCTAATAATAGGTAAAGGAATTCGAAGAAATTATATATCAACGCAAATAACCAAATGTTAACATTATATAATGGTTTGATACATAAGAATAGATATTTTAAACAATGTAGAACCAAAGTAAATTATAATAAGAATATCATAATTGTCTTAAATAAATACTCTCAATACTTCGAACTAAATGCAACAATGAATATCTCTTTGAGTAAATATTGAAAGGTAATCAGATTGAATAAAAATATGTTGACTATTTGATAATCAATTTGGATAGTATGTACAATATTGCAAATAAACATGTGAAATAATTAAAGGGTTTTTAGAAATTAATAAGATGGTGTACATTGGAATTATTTGGTGGATTAAATGAATTCAGAGCTAGATTATAATTAAAGAATCCAAATGCAAAAAGAATGATGATAATGAATGGAAAGTCTAAAATTGATTGTATGTACTTGATCAATCAAACAGATGGTTAAACAAATAACACAGTTCTCTTTTGTAATCCAAATGGTGGATATTATGAATATATGTTCTATGATGTAATATGAAATCAATATATCTAGTGTAATTGGTTTAGATTCTATGAAAACAATAAAATCAATGTGATAGTTTGGAATTATAGATAATATGGTTAAAGTACTGGTTAAATCAATCCAAAAGCTCTTCTTTCAGATGCAAACACAATTGTCAATTACTTTAAAGAACACTTCAATATAATGAGGTTTGGAATCTAAGGATATTCATTAGGTGGTTCAATTGCTGGAGAAGTGGCTTTATTAAACAATCTAGATTTTTTAATTGTTGATAGAACATTTTCATCAATAGGATAGATAGCTTCAAAATGTTTTAGTAGTCGTATAAGGATGTTATTTAATATTATAACAGATTGGGATAAACCTTAATATATGAACTATTGGAATTATAGAGGACATAAATTAATTATATAGGATTCGAAAGATGAAGTAATTCCATACGTTGCTTAATTATAAGTAGCAGTAGCAAGAGAGTGGTTCAGTCCATATAAAGAGAAATATTTTAGCAAGATTACATCTATGTTAGATTAAGAATCAACTAGTTTTTAGATATTCTTCAATTAAAATATTCTGAATCATTAATAAATGAAAGTTTTATTAAATAGTTTAAGTAGAGTAGTAAATTTAATAATAAAATAACATAAATTGGAATTATAAATGGAACATATATAAGATAGAACTTTAATCAATATTAATTAAAATTAACATAATTAATAAAATTATGTTGAATTGATTACAGCTGAAGAATTGGAAAGATTATAACCACTCTTATATTCAATGATTGAAATACTATTTTCTTTAAAATACAATAATACAGCTTTGATAGAATTATTGATTTACAATTAGGATAATTTTGAAGAGAAAATATAATGTTTTTTTGCATGTTGTTTTACTTTTGGAATGCATGATTATCAACATAATTTCATTTAATAATATTCAATATTTAGATAAGCTATGACTGAGTTTTTAAATTTATAGGGAAATTAAAATGATTGGGAGAATGTATATAAAATTAATAAATTTAGTTAAAATTTGATGGTTAAATAATATTAGAATAATTCAATAAAATAGTTGATAGATTTTCAGAATATATGGATGATACATTATAGACAAATAATCTTAATGAATCTACAGAAAGAGGAGCGAATATTGAAATGAAATTGACATCCCATTATATAACAAAAATTGGTTAATTAATTAATGTGGATTGTGGACATAATAATAATTTGACTGAATTAGATTATAATCATGTAAAGGTATTCTTTAGATAAATAGGAATTTAATGAATTCATTATCTATATTAGTATTACAATTTTATCATTATTGTTATTTTCTGTATTCGTTTTTTATTATTCATAATGAAATTCATAATTTTGGTTATCCTTCTGGTTTGCACTTTAGGTCAACAACCTGAATTTTTATAACAAGTAGCTTAAAATAGTTTTGGTCGTCAAATATTGTAAACTATTCAATTAGAACTTACATAAGAGTACTTGTCTATCATTAATATATATTAGAAATGCTGCGAGATAAATTTATACTATGCTTAACAAACTTTTCTATGATTTAAGAGATGAAGATGCAAGATCTAGTAAAGCTAATGGAGAAAGATAGGCTTAATGTGCTGATCAGTTTTCATTAATTAATTAAATTTAAGAGAAAGCTGTTGTAGCTAAAGCTGATTATGAAAGGTAAATACCAGGAAAATAAGAAGAATTAACCAATAAATTGAGTTAAGTAGAATAAAAGAATGCTGAAATTCAAAGAAATGATCAATTATAAATAAATTTATCAGAACAAAGAAGAAAAGATCATTAATTATATGAATAAAAAAGAGATGAATTGATTGGTTTAATTAATGGTTTAAAATAAGCATAACAAATTATTAGATAACTATAAACATCACATCCAGGAGGTGCTTTAGTTTAATTAAAAGATCATCATGAATAATTATGTAAATATAATAAATTATATTTATATAGTGAAAAACTATGCTTAGAATTCAGAATTTAAGAGTATCACATCATTATTAATGGAATTATGTTCTGATGCTAAAATACATTCAGATAATGATAATGTGTAAGTGATTGTAGATATCATTAATGATTTAATTGAAAGCATATATGATGTATAAAAGAGAGAAATGTATGCTGAAGATTGGGCTGAGAAATTCTTCTAATAAGACTTGTATCTATTCTTTATATTTACTCTTTAGAATTCGACTTTAAAAAGAAAATGTTAGATTATCTGGCCAAATTGCTGATGACTAAGCTGCTGCTGAATTTGCTTAATAAAGATTAGAAGATCTTTAATAATAAGCACTTCTTTAATAAATAATTTATGACAACAAAGAAGTTGAAAGAAAATCATTTGATGTTGCTTGTAAAGAAGATAACAATGCAGCTGAACAAGCTAGAGTTTCTAGAAATGAATAAATCTAGATTGTACTTTAATTGTTGGAATTGTTTGAAAATAATTTTAATGATAGAACTAGAGCAGCACTTATGGAAATTGTTGTGTGATGAAAAATAAATAATACAATCATAAATTCTATAAATTAATTATTATCATTTCATAAATATTAAATATCTTTAGTTCTATTTAAAATTATCTCATATTACTTAATTTTTATTTATAATATAATATATATGTTCCTTATCTTAACTAGTATCATTTTATTTAATTATCTGTTTCAAATAGTATTTAAAAAATAATGTGTCATATATTATGATATACATAATTTTTGAATTTAAAACTTTTATATTTAATTAGTGAATAAATTAATAATCAAATAAAAGTTTATTTTAATTTATATAACAATATCACAAAAGATATTGTCAATTTAATGTTTTAGAATTTTGAGCCAAATTTTATAAATTCTTTTCAAGCTAAGTGACCATTTAACTAAAAATAAATATTTATATTTACTTCATAACTTTTTCATCAGCTTAACTCACACTTAATAAACTCTAATCTAGATTTTCTGCATCTTTCTTAAATTTTCTCTAAAATTCTTATTAGGCTTTACGTACTAGTTCATTTGATATTTTTTCTAATGATTTTTATTCATTTAATTGTTGAGTAGATTTGATTAATTACTTAAATTTTAAATCCTTTAATCTCTCTTATCTTTTATAATTTTCAATTAAGTCTTATTATTTTAATTTCATTTTTTCTTTTTTTATATATTTTTAATTTTCTTATTCTTCTTTTCTTTTTTCTGAATAATCTTCAAGCATTTTAAATTTCTTTTATAAAGTATCAACTTTATCAAATTATTAAGATTTGATATTCTTTATACTTTTTTCTATTTTCATTCTTCTTATTTTATCTTCTTTAATTCTCATTTATTCCTCCTTTTCTTTTGATTATCTTAATGCTATTAATAAATATCATAAATTTACCTTTTAAATCTTCTTCTTTATATGCTAATTTCTTTACAATTGACTACATCAAAGATTCTTCTCTTTATTAAGTTTTGAGTCTATATTATCTTAATTTTTCTTCATGTAAAGTACTTCTCATAGTTAATCTTTCTAATTTAGATTCCCATATCTATCTATCTTTATTTTAAGAAGTCTCAACCCATTTCAATTCTATCTAATTCATAGTTGAAGCCAAATGTTGATTATATTCTTTATCTTATATTTATTTTCTTTATTAGATAATATGTCTTCTTTCTTAATATTTTCTTTCTTATTCTTCTAATTCTTTCTTTTATTATAATTAATCTTCTTCTAATTTCTTACGTCTTATAAATATATATATAAATAAATTACATTTTCTCAAATTTTTCTGCTTATTTTTATTTATCTTATAGTAATTTTCTTTATTTTTCTTTTTCTTTTTCTTTAATTTCATTAAACTTTTTCTATGCTGCATTTTTTAATTATTTCTTTTTAATTTCCTTTTAATGTGCTATTTTTTATTATAATTCTTCAATTTTCTTCTCTCTTTCAATCATATCATGCTATAACTTTTATCTTTTTTTTTCATTTTCTAATTAATGTTATACTTCCTTAGCTTTTACTTGCAATTATTTTTTATACTTTGTAATTTCCTTTTCTAATTATTATTCTAAAACAAGAATAGGATCTTCATCATCAAAAGAAAGATAAGATTCATCATTTTCTACATTATTTAAGTTACTCATCTTCTTATTATAGGTCTCTATCAAATCATTCACTAATCTTAAATAATTAAAATTTCATACTCCTCATCTCTTTAATAACTCTTCTCCAGATGTAGATTTGTAATGGCTTTTTATTTCTTAATAATCACTTTACGCATCTTGCTTATTTCTTACAAAGCACCTATTTTAATCCATTTTCCGTTTTACTTTCAGTCTTTTTCATGTAATGATCATATCTCATTTTTTGAACATTTTCACTTAAACCTGGTTCTGCAAACTCTTCAAAAGTTCTAAATCAATAAGATTGTAAACAAGTACTTTAATTAAAATATTTAAGGATCATAACCTAAAGCAAGACATGCTTCTCTTGTTTTTGGAGAGTCTGGTTTTATTGTAAAAGTCTTGCGAGTATGAGAGAATACAATGCCTCTTCTAGTATTACGATGAGTTTAATCATGTAAGTTTTCTATGTTCATATATTTTGATATTTTATATTTTAATCAACTATTCAATAGAGTTATTATAAATGGTGTATTCTAAACATATCATATCTTTTTTTTGTATATCTTTATTAATTCAAATTCATTATTGTATATATTTAAGTAAATATTACGATTGATTTCAATTCAGAATATCAGAGATGTATTAAAATAATTATAGATACCATTTATTTTTAGATTAATTATTTGATTAATATTTTCTAATTAATTTATTATGATCAACCAAATTTTTGATTATTTTACAAAATTATATAAATTTTTATAAATATTGTCTTAATAAGAGAATGTTTTGCTTTTTTATTAACAAAATGAAAAATATTGATCTGAAATAATCATCTTCATCAATTTTATAAAATTCCTTCATTGATGCAACTAATAATATTATATATTAGAATTCTAATTATATTTTAATATTCATAAAAATTATTATAAATTAATCTTGGACTATAATTCACTAAATTATTAAATTGATTATCATATACGAAAGACTAAAGGTAGCAGCAAAATTAATTATAAAATTCAGTTGTTCAAACTGAGTATTATTTATTTCAGATATCTATTATATTATAGCTTTAAGTTCAAGTTTTGAGTATGTTTCTTATTATTTAACTTCATTTTTTTAACATTTTTCATAGTTTTTGAATTTTCTTTGTTGTTAATGATTACTTAAACTATTGAAAGACTTTTTATTTGTACTTTCTTGAATTTTTTATTCTAAAATAGATTTTTGGAAATAAGGCTATTATAAAATCATTATTCTACTTCTTTGCATAAATATAGCAATTCATCATAGTCACAATTAAATTTTTTACATTTTTTTACACTAGCATTCTATATCTAATCACATTACTTCCATCTATTGATACATTTCTAATTGATAACTTAGCAATCTTGTCTATTTTCACACTTCTCTATCATTATTATAGATGCACAATTTTAATTTGAATTGACAATTTACACTAAGAGTCCTATTGAAAAAATTAAAAACATTATATATTTTTGGTTGCCCATCTAGTATTCAAGATAGGACATTCTATATTTTAATATTGATATGGAATTAGTGTATATAAAAATAAAAAAACTAAATATTCAAATAATTAAAATTAATAAAGAATTTAAAATATTTTTGATGTAAATATAAATTAATAATCTTTTTTCAATTTCAATAGATTAATTAAACATCTTCTTTATTTTATTCAACTTAATCATCTTAAGAATTATGAGTCTCTTAGATTGTTTGAATATAATTATAGACATCTAATTAATATCTACAGTATTATTTAATGGATTAATAGATAAATAATTGAATCTTATAAAGATAGTGTTATAATCTAATAATTATCTAACAGTTCTTAAAAGACTAACATCAAAATTATTATTAATTTAATATTATTTTTGATTTTTCAAATTTTTGTAATTTTTTGAATTAAATAGAGTTTATTAATTTTAAGTAATTGATTGAAATAATCTTGCAAATCAGATTTTTATTTAAATTGTAATTATTGGCATAAGTATTTATTAAATTCAGAAATACTTTGCTATTATTATAAAATAATAATATAATGATAACAATTAATAATTATTACAAATCATATGTAAAATAAATATCAATCTAATTACAATTTATCCACTTCAGATTAACTCTTTTAAACTGATTTCTATGGTGATGGTTATACTACTTCAATTAAATATTACGGTTATAATAAATTATCTTTCTTTATTTATGTACTAGTAAATCAATGGTAAAATACTTTTTATTTAAACAATAACAAAATTAAATTATCTAGTATTCAAATAATCCCACACAAACCTATTCATTGTTAATCTCCTTTTTTAAATAGCATTCAATGGGATCATTGATTTAAACTTCCAAATTCTCTCTTAACTATTTAATTTTTATTGGGGAAGCTGATTCAGTGAATAAAAAATGTCCCAACTCAAACTAATCAGAATTTTATGAAATATTTACATCCTCATTTTGTTTAATTTTAAAAAGTGTAAATTTAATAGTATAAATATCAGATGAAACTACAATTCCCATTAAAGAACCAAGAAATTCATTAAGTTATAATGATTTAGATTCTCCTAAATATTTTTATTCATTAAATGCTTTTATTTGAAAATGAGGTGGATTATTGTTATTATTACTAAATTTTGAAAACAAACTTAATTATAGTGGTATTATAAATAAGAATTTACTTTGTTTTCCTACTTATTTTAGAAAATTAATGTTTGAATATTTTGATCCTTCAAATCCTTTTCCTAATATGTTTTATATTTATTAAGTAATGGTATCTTAATTTGTTTATAATTTTGATTTATGAAATCTCTACATAATTCTTAAATCAGATTTATGATTTTAATAATCTTATTGATGTTTTTAAGAATTAATGACTGATGGTAGTGAATATATTCTAATTGCTAGACTTTTATTTTCATTATTTATTGTATTCAAATACATATTGACTTTAGAACTTCTATTATTTGAACGTGTTGTTGATTATGCACCATTCATTGATTTATTATTGTTATTTAATAGTTTTAACATTAAATTTTTATCTATTCGTGATTTTTCTATATTTTATTATTAAGTTTAGAATTGTTGTGTTAGTTTCATTTATTCATGTTTATGCTTTAATTTTTACATAATCCCATCTGAATTTAATTGTAATGGCTAGAACTATTATTTGATAAAATACTTATGAAAGTATCTCTTTCAATTTGTTTTTATGAAATTAAAATTATCTCTCTTGATTCTTTTCATAAATAACATCTTTGATTAAATAAGTACTTTTCATATATATATAATTAAGTTTATATTACTATTAAAATTAATTATATATATTATAATAATATGAAAATGTATTTTGAAAATAAATTTATAAGGATTTTAAAAAACAATTAGTTCTAATTATACTCTTATAATTATGGTAAGATTGATAAAATATAAAAAAAAGTGAAATTGAATTTGATTGAAAATGGTTCAAATAAAGATGAAATTTGATTTTGTAGATTTACTTATTGATATCATATTATATATGTTATTCATCAATTCAATAGTCACTTATATTTTAATTTTTATTAACTGAAGTAGTAAAATAAGAATTGGTAAAATATAAAATGATATTGACTTTTCTATTCATTTTCTATTTCTTTAATTTAGAATAATAATTGATTATATATTAATTTTATTAATTTTTGTTTATCTAATAAAGAGTAAATTGTTATAATAGTTGTTAATCTAGTATTTTATAATATTATTATAAGTAGAATATTAATATATATATATTAAAAAGTAGGAATTTATAATAGCTATAGTCTAAAAAGTACTAAATTAATTGAATTATCCACTTTTCAGAGGCAATATGAAATTTGATATTGAATTATTAAACAATTTATATTATTGTTATAATGAGCAATCTTATTTTATACAGATTCTCGTATTTATTAATTGATAATGATAATATTTAATTAATGAGTAGTTTAGTTAAAAATCAATCCTCAACTAAGATTAACTTTAAAAAGCTGATAAAGAAACTAATAATGAAAATGAATAGAGAGTTGGATAAAAATTAAGAAGAAGCTGCATATCATATAAATCGGGGTGCTTTAGCTTGTTTTACTACGTTATGCAACACTTTGAGTATAAATAATCGAGTGATGTAAGTCTTGATGTTCTAATTAGTGAAGTAAATTTATCAGGATGTAACATTAATGTGTATTATGCAATTGAGATTAGTGGTTTAATATAAAAAAACACAAATATATAAATATTAAATTTAGGAAGCTGTTTGATAAATTCATTTGGACTAAGCTGTATATTTAAAGCAGTATAAATATTATATAATTAAACCAGTTAATAGATCATTCAGGATTGAAGATCTTAAATTTGTTTAACAATTAAGCATTTACAACTGCAATAGTACAAGATTTTTGTAGATATGTTTTATGTGGAAAGAATTAGTTATAAGAAATAAATTTATCTCATTGTAACATTCAAAACTCTTTATTAGCATAAATAATGGATAAAACTCATCATTTAAGTTCTTTGAGGTATAAAAATACAATAAATAATTTAGACGATTAAAATTATCTTTGATGTGTTTAAATTCTGAAGGAATTATAGCTTTATCAAGTATGATGCTCAATTATACAGGTAAACTAAATTTAGATTATTTGGATATATCATATAATTAGATAAAAAATGATGGGATTGAATTATTAGCTAAAGGTTTATTTATGTCAGTTAGATAAATAAGAATAAAATCATTGAATTTAAATGGAAATCATATTTCTTAGACAGAATTTTTGGAATAAATAATATTGAAAATATAATTAGAAGAATTACATTTAGCTCATAATCAAATAATAGAATTTTAAAATTAATAAGTTCTCAATCTAAAATTATTAAGAGTTGATTTATCTTATAATAGAATTGAAGAAATACCAAATAACTTTTTTCTTAATGTTTTTTACTTAAATCTTTCTAATAATTAAATTAATACAGAAGGAGCTTATTAAATAAGTCAAGTGTTGAGTTCTAATAAAGTTAAATGGATGTATTTAGATTTGACTAATAATATAATAAAAACAAAGGGATTTATTTCAATTATTTATGCATTGATTGAAAATACAAGTCTAACTAGTTTATCTGTATCTAAAAATTAAATTACAGGTGAAGGGATTTTAGTATATATTTTTAATCATGAATAAATAAAATTATAATATCTAGATCTTTCATATAATTAATTAAGATATGATTTAGTTTATGCTTTAATATCAATGATGAAGGAATCTAGATTAAAATCATTAATTTTATCATAATTATTTAATGATGAAAATGAAATATAAAGTGGTAAATAAGATTGTTTTGAAATTAAATGTACTAATTTGAAGGAATTAGATTTCAGTTACAATCCTTAAATAATGTTACCTATATTAGAATCACTTAGTAAATAGTATAATAGAATTGAATATCTCAATTTAAATGCTTGTGGTTTGAATAATTCTATTTTAATTGAAAAATTGAGTATTCTAATTGAAAAAACATATACATTAACTACTCTATAAATAGCTTAAAATCATTTAGGTTCTTTAAATCAATAATCTTTAGATTAATTGAGTAGTTCTTTTGGTAAGAATTCAACTTTATTGAATATTAATTTATCAAATAATAAATTGAAAGACTCAATCTAATTTCTAATAAATGGATTATAAAATTGTTGTTCTTTAAGAAATTTAAATATTAGTAATAATTTGATTGATGAAAATGAAATGACAGTTAAGAAATTGCCATTATTATTTAAAAATAGAAATTTATAAATTGTAGATTTATCAAATAATTGGATACATGGTAAAACTCTTTAAAATATTAAAAATTGTATATAAAAGATGCATTCATAATTTCCATAATTAATATTAAATAATCTGAAATTAACAGCAGATGATTTATTAATATTATCAGATATCATATCAGATATATCTTCATTTAAAGTATTAGATATAAGTATTAATAATTCAATTGATTATGTAAATAATTTTACAGCATTATTAGATCATAAGGAAGTTAAATCATTAACAATTAATAAAATATAATGTAGATTAGAATCTTATTAATTTTTATAATAGATAATGAAATAAAATAATCATTCATTACAAGTAATCGAAGTTTCTAATACTCTTATATCATAAAATTATTTACTTACTCTATTTCATGGTATGACTTATACTAAACGTTTAAAATCTTTTATTCTCGAATATTAATTAATTGAATCAAGAGAGATACTTGATGCCTTTTCAACTTTGATTAAAATTAAAGCTTTAGATAATTTATAACATTTAATTATTAAGAAATCTACATTATCAATTGAGTTTTTTTTAGTTTTGAAATAATTACTATAATAGACTGAATAACTTTAGGAATTAGATATAAGTGAAAATAGAATAAATTAATAAAAGTTTGAAATTCTATGTGAAGGAATATCTATTAATAATAGTTTAATAACTTTGAATTTATCAAATATAAAATTAGATGATTATAAATGTAGATTATTAATAGAATCTTTATATAAAAATAAGACAATATAACAACTTGAATTATCAAGAAATAATTTGACTTAATAAAGTTATTACAATTTTTTTGAAGTTTTCAATAATAATATCTGTTTATTATAAAAATTAAAATTTTCTAAAACTAAAAAATAATCATTAATTAGAGTATTACCTGAATATAAATATGATTTTCTTATAAATTATAATTTACCTGAATAATCATTATTTCTATTTTGTAATTTAGTTTAACTTGATTTATCTAGGGTTAAATATTAATTAGGATGTTTAAAATAATTAATCAATAGAATAAAACCAGATTAAATATTTTAAAATATAATAATATTAATATTTAATGAATGTTAATTTGAAGATGAACATTGTGAACTATTATTAGAATTATTAATAAATTAAATAAAATTATAAGAATTATCATTGGCATCAAATAATATTACTTCAAAAGGATTTAATACATTGATTAATTTTATATTGGAAAATAAGAGTCATTTAAGAAAGTTAATAATTTCTAAGTAAGAATTTAATAATTAATTTAGTAATTGCATAGATTCTAACATTCTTTCTAAAAGATGTTTATAATAATTGACATACTTTAATATTTTAATAATTGATAATAATAAGGCTTTAGGAAATTAAGATTTAATTGAATTTTTAAGAATAAATCCAGGATTATATATTTATAATACATGGACTTAAGTAACAGAATAATTGGCATTTTAAATAATAGAATAATATATTTAATATAGCATTAAATATAATATAAAAATAACACCATTTTATTTGAAAAGTTTGATAATAAGAGATTCTAATTTAACAGACAACTTTTTGATTTGGTTTGGTTCTAAATACTTTCATTTTTAATATTTAGAAGCTATTGATTTTTCTGGTAGTACTAAATATAGTACAAGTGTTGGTAAGATGCATATGTATATTAGTATGATAAATGAATAATTTATGAATTATAATCTTATAGATGGTAAAATAGATAATGAATAAAGAGTAATTAATATCTTTGATGATGGTATATTATAATGTTTTTTAATTAAATTGAAAAACTATTTTCTAAGAAATGGAAGTAATGGAAAATGGATCATTTAATTGATAAATACTAATTATTATTAATATACTGAATTTAAGTTAAGTAGTTCATTATATAGATTTTTAAGACAAAATAAAATCTTAATTAAAACTTATTGTTTTATTTAATTTTTTTCAGTTCCTGTTTAGGCATTTTTAAGTGCTATTATAGGATTCTACTTTGATCATATAGTAGATCCAAAATAAGCTAATATTAATTGTAAAGATATGAACCCTTGCTATTTCACAAATTTTAATATTTATATTACAGGAGTTAGTATAGTTTATTTGATTATTACACTTTATGTATAAGGTTTGAGTTTGTATGTTGCAATTAAAATAAGAGTAAAGGCAATTCCAGATTATTGTATTAGAACATTTGAAGAAAAATAATCTTAAATGTATAAATATCCTTTAAGGCATGAATTAATCTTATTTTTTATGCAGTTTTTCATATAAACTGATTATTATTTTGAATTCGAAGTAATAGGATTTTGTGGTAGTTTTATAAATTTCTTACAATAATAAAACATTTAAACAGAATTACAATTTAAATTTTTTGTACTTTTATTTGCCTTATCATCTATTACTATAATAAAATTCATAATTGTTACTTACACTAATTATATTAATATGTATAATTTATTTAAAAATTTGGATGCAGATTAAGCTACATTCTTTTCACATATTTGGAAGATGAGTGAAAAGAATTATGTATTAGAAAATGTATTAAGATAATTTTGTCCTTAAATTGGAATTTAAATCAAAAAATTTCTATTAAATAGTAGATAAATATCTGAATTTACATTAGCTTTATTAATATATTTCCCATCATTTATTTGCATAACAATCTATTATAATTTATCCTCTCAATATTTTGAATCATAATATGAATCAATTATTGTTCCATCTGCATATATCATATTTTTGATTGGATAAATAAGAGTAATTTTTGGATTCTTTTTTCATTTAAATATTGCACTTACTTCTAGACCTCCATAAGTAAATGGATTCGATTTTAATCATACATTACAATAAAGAAAATATTAATAATTTTATAAAGAACAAGAAAGATTCAAAACCTAAGATGTACATTAAGAAACTAATTTAATTAGTTCTGCTAATAGTAAAAAATGGAAAAATGAAAAAAAGTTTTTTATAAAATAAAATAAAATTGAGTTTTGAATTAATATGTATTTTATTATATTAATTATAAAAAAAAAACGATATGTTGATTTTTTTCTTAGCTCTAACAATCAATTGTTTACAAACTTCCTTAACAACTAAGTTAACTTAATTAGGAGTATCAAACATGGGTAGATCTATAATATTATTGTCTTAATTGGATTAAACAAACACCAATGAACTAATGCAAGCACTCAATCAAATAAAAAATAATATTTTAGTAATTAATTACTTTAAATATTTAGGATAAAATTGAATCAGAAACTAAGTCATATACAATATATACAAATAGACAATAGAGTGATATTGAATATTATGAACATAGAATAAATGATCTATAAGTAGAATTAGCAACATTATAAGTTGAAATTAGAAGACTGGATAGATCTATTACATTTTAGGAAACAGATATTATCTCTAAAAAGTAAGAAGTTTAGAATATGATAAATTCTAAATAATCATTAATTGATTGGTAAAACAAAGAAGATTAAATATATACTAATTAATAAAATTCCTATAATAAAGCTTTAAGTTCTATTGATACAGCAATTGATCTATTAGAAAAAGGAAAATGTATAAAATATTAAAATTTAATTAGAATCAAACTTTATTGAAGAACATTCTGATACTTTTAGTGTGGTTGGTGAAGAATTATAAAATAATTTAGAACCATAATATTAATAAATTGCATTAACTTTTTCATAAATTTCATATGAAAAATTTGCAGATCATGATTTAATTCGTAGATCAACAAGATTATTATAAAAACTTAGAGCAAGTATTTCAGATTAGAAGATTAAATTGTTAAATACATAAAATTCTGAAAAATCTCAGAATGATATTGCTATTAGATTACATGAAAATAAGATTCAATAAGTAAATAATGATTTAATTAAAATTTTAATGGAAGATCATGAAGCTATGTTACAATAATATAAATTAAAAAGAAGTCTCATAGATTAAATCCAATAATCAATTTAAAATAGTCAATAATTAATTATTTAATTGAATAATGAGATTTAATTGAGATAAAAAAATTATAAGCAATTAATTAGTGAATATTAACAAGAAATTTAAATAATAAATGATTGCGTATAATAAATTTAAAATCATTGAATAATATGTTTAATTTAATTAAGTTTATTTAATTTAATATTTAGTGACAATATTCTCTTAATATTTATCATCAATAATATTTTTAGAATTAAATTGCTTAATAAAATTAAAAAGGCTAAAGGGATCATTTTTTATATCATTATAACAATATGAATAATTAAGTTGAAAATAGATAAACTATTGAAAATTGAATGAACTTTAGCAATACCATATGATTAAGTAGTCATCCAAATACAACCCAAAATTGGACTTATTACAATACTTAATGGATAAGGAAAAAATAATAGCATAACTTATTCAAAAAGAAAATTTGGTTCCTAAAGACCTTATTAAATTAACAAAGGTAAAAATATCTATAATAAACTACAAATTTACAGCATCTAAAATAGATATCAATAATTGAGAATATATTTTAGTATTCTGACCAACTGTTGGTACTTAATGAGACAAAAATAAATATCGAATTCTACCTAAAAATTTCATTTTAGATTTCCTATCCTTATTTATTTTTTTTTATTCTTATTCTATTATTTAAAATGATTAAACTGAATCTTTAATCCTTTCAATATACTAATGTTTAAGATCCTCAAGGTTTTGAACATTTTCAATACTCTCTTTATCTTCTTCATAAACTTAAAATTAATTAGATTATTCTAAAGATATTCTTTGATTATCTAAAACATCTTCTATTTCTTCAGGATTTGCTTCTGAATCATAAATAAATAATCCTAATCTCAAATTTTTCAGTTTTACTTTTTCTATAAATTTAATAAACTCTAGAGATTCATAATTTTCTAAAATTGTAAATTCATCATCAATAATAATAATAACATTAATTGTAATTAAGAAATTTGAAAAGAATTTAACATTCTATTGATTACAATAAATAATTAATTATCGTACATTATATGCAAATTTGTTACTATCAACATCAATAGCTCTTGCATATCTATTAAATTTTATAATGAAATTATTTAACTTTTGACTATTTACCATTCTTGTCTTATGAGTCACTAAATTATCTAGTATTTTGTTTCTATCTTCATGAATCACTTTATTTCTATTAATAGAAAAATAGAGACATGATAAAAAAGGATTACTTTCACATAAGTAAAAAGGCTTTAAAAAATTACCTTCGCCAGAGACTAGAATATAATATGGACAAGCTAAAAAGAAATACTTTAAGTCACTTATCTTATAATTGAAAATATCAAAATAGAGTAATGTATAATCAGCAGATTTAGATATTTTGATTTTAATAAATTGATCATCTATTGTTTTCATTATATTTGATTAATTAAAGTATTCTACTATTTTTAAATATTTCTTTTTTTTTATATATGTTAAAATCATCCAATATAAAGGATAATACATAATGCACACAATAGCTAATAAAATCTTTTCTGACTTTTTCCATTCTGCTAATTTATTAATTTTATTTGCAAATCTTTTATATTCCTCAAGATCCATCAGATATTCTATGCCAGATTCAGGATAAGTTGGTAATTTCCATGCATTTTCAATAGAATTATTACCAACTGATGTAATCCTATGAACATGATACATAAGATCAATCAATGAAAAATTAGGATTTTTCATCAATTCATCAGTTAATAAATGATCAATAGTCATATATCTTGTTGCTGATTCAAAATCAAAAGGTAATCTCTCATATTTGATTTCTTTCGTCCTATACATTCTTCTAATAACATATCCTATTGATATAAACATAAATAGCAATAGATAAAGGATTAAATTAAAAAGACTGGACATTATATTCGATATAGATGTGATTGGATCACAATAAAACTAATTACACACATTATCATTGCAAGAAGGCCAATCTACATAAGATGGTCCTAATAAGACTCCAGGACATTTAAAACAATGTCCTCTTTTTCCAAATGACACAGAATTGCTTGGACATTCAACACATTATAGTTTATTTAGATAAAAACCATCTTCACAAGGTAGAAATTAGATTGTACCATTGTATCCTTATTGATCTTTTCTTATTCCTGATTTAACATCTATATTCAATTTGGCTATTTTTGATAGATCTCCTTGTAATATAACAATTCCTCCTCCTCCTTCACCTACTTAATTGGATTGATCTGAATTCCCTCCTTTAGCTTCAATGACTCCATTCCCTTCAATATGTTTAGCAAGTATTTGAATTGCTCCTCCACCTCCACCACCATATTAATTCTACAGATCAATAAATTATCCATCCACTCCATTACATAATAATTCTCCATTTATGGATATTGAATTAAGTGACTAAAGTAGAATGGTACCGCCACCGCTACCAATTGATATTGTTCCTGCACCTCCACTTCCACTTCTCAAATAATTAGGATTGTTATAAGGATGAGATTTTATGAATTATTTTGATGTTCTTTCTAAAGCCTTACATTATTTATTTAGACTTCCACCTCCTCCCAAGCCAGCCGATGATCCACCACCACTTAAACATATCAATCCTTCTATCATAAATATTGGACCTTTTCCAATACCTTAATTTGTATAACAATCAAAAGGAGACTCAATTATTCCATCTATTATTGTATGATTAGAGTATAGTATTACGGTTGAAGCAGTGATATGAGACCTTGAATCAATTGTAACATTTTCTTATGAAACTATCTTAAAATTTGAAGTGAATTACAAGTCATGATGCATGTTACATTAAGGATTTAAACTTATTAAATTACTATTTACAATTTCAACATACCCATAATGTGATATTATATCTATTTAATCAATAATTATCAAAGCATTAATAATTTTAATTTCATTTTTTGATTCTATTATCACTTCAATATGATTCAATTGTTTCTAAATATTCCCTTAGATTAAGATGTTGTTCTAAGATTAAAACAAATATTGACTTATATTGTTATTTATTAAACTGATATTTAGAATTTCAATATATTTAGAATTTATTTTTGTGATCTCACAATCAGTAATATTTGATTATGTTAAATAGAATTCTTCAACATTTATAAAAAAGTTATTATTTTTGCAAATGAAATTACTAGATGTAATATTAACTACTTAACATGACTCTGGTATTTAAGAGATGACTTCATCAACATAGCTGCAATAATAAGCCAAATTCTAATTCATCCCATTACAATGTAATACTCCCAATAGCATAAAGAGAAGGTATTCAATTAATTCTGATTTCCACATAAGAACTTTTCTAAATAAATTATAACTAATTATTCTCAAAAAAAACAATTATTTATATAAATAACAATTCTCAATTTTGATGTATAGTTAACTCCTTTTACTTTTTACAATTATCTTTATATTTATGCTCAGTGCAGAATACTTATTGTTTAACTATTTCATACAAGAATAATATAGAATAATACAATCTTTTGTTGAAATCTTTATATCTAATTTATATGTTATAAAATCTACTCATTAATAAGAATTTTTACATAAGATATTCAATATATAATAATAATATAATTTACTATAATATAATCACAGGTAGATTGGTTATTCTTATTATTGCAGTAATTATTACTATTTTATGTATACATCAATAGGAAAGTAAACTAAAAGAGTGAATAGGAATAATCCAAATGCTTATTTATATCTTCTTTGACTAAATTTAGATGTAGCCCATATGTATGGAATCACTGTCACTAAAGTAGGTACAATTACATAAATATTTTCTATTACTGCTTTAATTGTATTATTTAAAATATTGAATAATAGAAAGTACACCATCAATCTAAAGCAATCTTATCTTGAAATTATGTAAAACAAACTATTTGTTTTCTTTGAAGTTGGTTCTCCTGCCCATGAAAATTGAGCACATAACACAATTAAATTGATTGAACTATAGTCGAATAAATTCTAAATTATACAAATTAATAATTACACTAAATTAACCCATTCCTTTCAATGCAATATCTCCATTAATCAATAAAAGATTAGTTGTTACAAATAAACTAAGCATACTTTATAATCCTTTATCACTTAAAACATAATAAAGGGAGCATTCAATCACCCAAATTAATATCAATCCTATTAACATTTACATGCTAGCCATTGAAAATTCCATAAAATAAATAAAGAAGTATAATAATATTGAAATCAATCCTAATATTGAACAAATCAATTCCACTACAATTTTCAATGAATTGCCTTTAGATTTTGGATGTTATTCAAATGAGTTTAGAAAAAATCCCAAAAAATTCAGAATGCCTATCACTATACAATAATAAGTAAATCTTTCTTAATTGAGTTCACTATTCTAATCTTTATAGTAAACATAAAGTAAAGCAGACACTTAACTTAGCATTTTTTAATTTTATTATTAGTTTTTGTGAAATATTTTTTATTTTCCTGGTAGGAACCTGATAAAATATGATCATTATATAATTAAAATGATTTTAGACATTGATTAAGAAATAATATCTCAAAGAAGAAATAAACTCAGAATATTGTTAAATAAACCAAATCACACAAAGAATTTATGTTAGCAATAACATCAGATCATAAAATCAGTTTTAGAGCCTCCAAAAAGAATTTTTTCATATTCCCGATCAATTAGACATTTTTAAGAAATTATGTCAAAAACAGGATCAGTTAGTGTAAATTAAAAAGCCATAACTTTATATTTTAAATAAAGGGAGGCTAACAATTAAAAATTATAAAGTGATCAAATTAAACCAACAAATTCTAAGTTTATTTAAACAGATGATTTAATTACAGAAGAGTAAAACTCTAAAACAGATAGAACTTTATGGAATATGCAAGAATCTCCATACATAAGGAAAAGAAAGTTTGCCAATCATTCTTATTAAAAAGAAAAATATCCAAAATAATTATAATTACATAAAGAAACACAAGAATATCATTTATCAAATTCACCTAACACAGGTAGAAACATTAAATAATACACATTTCAAAATGAAATTCTTAAATAAAAATTTGATTCTATTATACCTTTCTATGATAGATCTACTCATTTTTTCAATAAAAAAAGATTGCATTAAATACACCATGACAAATGTGAAAAGCTAGACACTATTTTTACAACAATAACTCATAGATATTGAAATTTATTTAACCTTTTTATATATATCAATTATATAACTTAAATCTGTTGAATAATTTTTTTTAATTATTAATAATTTATATTAATTATGATTTTATAATTCATTTTATCATTTATGAATATATTTCATATTTCCAATCAGTTATTTTTCAATAAATGAGAATTCTATGGTATCAAGGCATTCTTAATTTGTTTCATATTCAACCTTGTCCCCTTTGAAACCGAGATTTCTGTATCCTGTTATTTTCATACCTTCAGGGATTTTGATAGACTTTATATCAAATTATATTTTTGATTAAGTTAATGACTCTGTGTTTTCACAAATTCTTTCTTACAATCCTTTGTAATTGCATTCACTGAATACTTCAATACACTCATTTAATGGAGAATATAAAAGCTAAAATTCTCTAAAACCCCATGAGGCTTCATTGGCTTCTTTTTAAAGAGTACTTCTGAAGTCAAATTACAATTCTGCAGAACTGTGAGTAAATATCTTATCCACTTTCATTATTCTTTCTTTCCAATTATTACTTTTATTTCCGCAAATATCACTTTAAGCAGGATCATTCCAACCTAGAAATTGTGTCCATAGTTCATTATTATCAATAAATATAGTTAATTCCTCTCCATCCCAATTATCAATTTTGTAGATAATAATTTTAACTCTTATATAGTCATGCTTTGGCAAAATAAACTTTTTTGATACTGTTGTTTTCTTAAATAAATTTTATGAATACCTTTCCAAAGGATTAGTATCCTCCAATTAGATTCATATCAGAACATTTTGTAATGGGAGGATTTGGACTAGCAGAATCAAGTTCTTAAAAATTCCATCCTTCTATTTTTTTAAATGATTCTTCTTCAAAAAATTCTTTTGATGCTACATACCATTCATTTTTATTCAAACATTTTCCATTTGATAAAGTATGAGTAGAATGACATTTTGTACATTCATTTTCAGCATTACCTACACATTCATCACAAAATTTTGTGCATTAAGCAGCAAATAAAAAGAAATCTCTAATACCCCAAGATTATTAATTTAAATCTTTAGATAATGAAGATGAAAAAGAGATTTTTAAAGATGGCTCTGAATGTTTTTAAATAACTTCAATTGCAACAATCTTTTCTCCATATCCTGGATTATTGGATTTTCTATGAAATTACTCATAATATATAATACACTCCGCATAATTCTATCCCATCAGTTGTTTAAAATGCTATTTTCTTTACTTCTTTATCATCAATTTTTATATAAAATTCATCATTGTCCCAAAGATCAATCTTTAATATTATATTATTAAATTACTTTCCAAAATGTAAATTTAATCATTATTTTATAATGAGGAGCTATGCTTGTAAAAGAATTAGATAACGTTGATTTGGCACCAACGTTTTCATACCCTCCAAATATAACTATGCCTGAACATTCATATCCCTTATCCTTACCATTCTCCAATTACCATCCTTCTAGTTTTGTATCTATATGAAACCAGCTGAGAGCTTCTTAATTCCAATTTTTGCAATCTTCAGTTTTATCATTATGACAAATTCCACATTCAGAAGGACAAGCAATAAATGACACTTTAACTTATCTAAATCCCCAAGCCTAAATATCAGCTTACCCTTATTAATTTGTTGCCAATATGATTGTCACAGTAGGAGAATTATGGGCAATCTCAAATTCTATATCAAAAATCTTATCACTATGCTTAGATTCAAGACCTCCACATAGTCTAATTCCTCCCTCAGTGAATCCCCACTTCATTTCCCAAGGAACACCATCTATGTATATTGAAAATACTTCCTTCTCCCATTCACCTAATCTATTTCAAGTTGATTTTATACTTCCAAAGTTGGATATTAAACTTCAATTTATAATGAGGAGGCAATTTAATAAATTTTGTTGCAGTAGTCTTTAAACCAAATGTTTTTAATCCTCCTACAATGGTTTTCTCATTGCATTTAGTTATAATATCAGAAGTTGCTTAGAATTAATTTTAAATTACCCAACCTAAATAAATTTTAACTTTAATTTACCATCTAAAGTTGTTAATAAGTCCTCTACAAATGCCTCATATGTATTAATCCATTAAGATTAAGAAACAACTAAAAAAGTAAGCAATAATAATTTCATTTAGAATTAAAAACGAATATATTTTCATATTTATGAATTATTTAGTATTCTAGTTACGCTAAGCCTATTATTATTGAAGACATTAGACTTATCAATATTTTAATATTATTGAGGACTGAATAAGTTCTTACTATAGTTTTGCTGTTCCTCAATTTGACTTGCACTAATATATTTGCTTTAATGTTAATTATGATCTTGTGAGGAATTTAAAGATGACTATTTATTAAATAAATTAAAATACTTATTTTGTCATATCACTATACCCTTAAGGGAAATATCGTTTCCTTTCTAAAAAGTCATTCTAAAAAAATGTCTTCAACTCTTCATTAGGATTAAACATTGAAAATGTACTACTAACTGAACTTCTATTGAAATCATTCGATCTTTTGAAGTCACTCTCCAATTATTTACCTACACTTTATGGTCTTGCTTAATATTTTAATTTAGGAGAAAATTGATCAAGTATCTATTATTTATATTTGCCATAAATTGGTATATTATCTTATTATTGAGGATTTGATGTGAAATTGCCAGCACGATTCGAATTTGTCATTGAATTTGACCCTTAAAACTGATTTAATGGATCTAAACCTTAACATTTAGATTCTGAATCTAATTAAGGTGAGATTTACTGATTCTATTACTATTTATAAAAACTATTATTTGAAAAAGTTCTTTTATTCACTGAGTCACTAATATCTTAATATTTTGCTTGGCTTTAGTCAGTTATTATTTCCTCTTAAATTCTTTTCATTTTATCAGAAGAATTGATAAATGATCTTCTTTCACTTGCAACATCTACTAAATGTTATTTGTATATTTTCTTATCTTAATCCAGCAATGCTTTAATCTTAGATACAGCTTAATTATTTTATTAAAACTTTTATTATCGATAGGATCCCCTTCCTTTTGATGAGGCTGAATGGCTACTTTAATGTTTAACTTATGCAAAACTTTCTTCGTGCACGGTCTCTAAATTTTTTTTACAGTTTTGCTTTTTTTATTACTTAAATTTTGGAGATTTACTTGGAGATTTAGACTAACTATTTGGAGATTTTGAAGGTTAAACTAAATGCTTTTAGCTTGACTAAGGCTATGCAAACGTTTAATTTGTATTATGGGTTTAGTGATCGCTTTATTTTGTATTTGACTAATATGACATTTATGATTATTATAGTTATTAAATCTAAGTTGATGGCAATTAGTTAAATGTTTATTATTAGAATTGGTTAGACTATGATTGTTGTTATAATTATGACATTTAACTATTTTAGAGATTTGAATATTAAAGGACTTAAGGAATGTAATATTCTTTAACAGGCACACTGTCAATATCTTCATATGTTGGATGTTCTTCTGTATCTATACGCTAATATTCAATCTGATTATTTTTTTTGAAAACCTGATCCTAATTCACTTTATTTGGCTTAGGAGGTTTTTCTTTTATTTAAGTATCTCTCATTATAGACTTTATTTCTGTATCATCCAAATGATGTTTGGAAATTGTGATGTTGATTTAATTGATTGTCTATGGTATTGTTTCTGTAATTTTTGGAGTTATTTCTTTAGTTTTCTTTTAAATGAATTATTGCTATTATTATTTATATCCAACTGATACAGACCTTTTTCTTTCATCATATTAGGGTGAAACATTCTATAATATTAGCCTATCTTGGCTTCTTTGGGTTTGTTTTTGACTAAAATATATGAAAAAATGTTTACATCATCGAGTTATTATATTATATTTACTATGTCAACTTACTTATTTCATCTTTTAAATGATCCAACTCTTGTCTTACATCACAAGGTTATTAAACAAAGTCTAATCTTCCATTTTTTTACAATTTAACTACATTGAAAAATTACGTTTACTTGAATAATCTATTATTTCTTGAAGTTTAGGTTTGCCATTTAAAAGAAAACCCTTTTTTATAAGCTTATCAAATCCTATTATAAACACACATTAGATTAATGTTTCCTGATGTTGATTTGGAAATAGATTGATTAAAGATTGTACTAATTTTCCTTTCATTTTACTTTTGAATTTTCGTTATATATATTTTTTATTGTTAAATTAAATTCATCATTTAGTATTGAGTTAACCATTTGCTTCACTAAAATTTAAGAGAGCCTTTAAATTTTATTATTGAGTTATATAAATGAATAGATATTATAATTTTAGAAATAAGAAATCCTATTTTGAGAGAATATGATTGATAATCAAGATAAAAATTGTCAATATAAATACACTAATAGTAATTCTCTGTTACTAATTTTTTAACAATTATTATAAAAAGAAACCTTTTATGAGGTTTATCAATAGAAATAATTTATAATTAGAATATATAATATAATTTAATATGTCAATTACTCTTATTGGTATCAATTATTATCAAAAAAGAAATTTTACTATTAGGAAATCTCTTTTTCAAAATCTGATTCATCAAGTATTTTATCAAGTTCACTATAAATTATAAAATAAAAATACATTAAATGATCTGTCTTCTGCGGACTTTCCCTTGAGGGTATTTAATTTTATTATTATAAGGAAGGCCTATTTGAACCTTAAGAGGATCGTGATTTACTTGACCTATTTAATAAAAATCGAGTAGCATCATTCATTCCTAATTTTTTCTAAACTTTAACCGGACTATTTTGATCCAAAACCTAAATATACTACTCAATTTAATGGATTATTTATGCAGCATCATCATTTTCTTAAAATTATAATTTAAAAAGTTATTGAAGTCGAACAACTAATTCTTAATGCTTTTATTTTAATTGTAGATTAGTTGCAGAAAATTGAGCTACCTATAATTTACTTATTCTTAACTCATCATTAAGTCGATTTATCTGCTATTTAAATTTATTTTCTTCATTTTGATCCCTATCACCACTTGGTGACTAAAGTAAAGTCTTACAAATTCTTTCCTTTGACTTTTCTACCTAATCTTGCATATTTTTTAGGGATTCATTATAAAAGTTTATTTTAGCTAAATCATTTTCTTGTTATTCAAGTAGTTTATTATGATCATCTTCCAATTCTAAATATAATCATATAAATATATACTCAAATATTTCTGTAGTAATATGTCGTATTTTTTCTAAATTTCATCATTTGTTCTATGAGTGGTTTCAACAACTTTCCTTTATTCTTCAAATGATTGTAGCTATGAATTAAGTTGACTTTCAATATTATTATTATGATTTTTGAGACCTATAAGATTGAATATAAAATTACTTTAATTTTAGTTTTCTAATTTTCTCAATTATTGATTTAATTATTCTAATTCCTTTTATTTATCATTATTAGCTATATCAAGAGCGATTAACCTTTACTATAAGTTATCTAATTCCATCTTCATTTCTTCTATTTCTTCATCTTTACTTTCAATATCCTTTTATAAGCATTCCTTCATTTAATATTTTTCATTAATTAAAAATTTAATTTGCTCTTAATAATCTTCTTCTAATTAATCTAATTTTATTTAATTATCTATTTTAGATGAAATATATACTTTAATAATGATCTTATGATCCACTGCTTCTCAAACATCTTGTTGGTCTTGGATTTCTAATTCTTAGTTGCTAAGTCTAAAGTTATAGGCGGGGAATCTGCTATTATTAAATGCTTTAATTTTCATCTATTTCATTTTCTTACTCTTGAATTGACCTAACAAATCTTGCTTCCTCATGAGTTAACACTACATTTAAAAAAAACTTACTTCTTTCGTCGATATTTGATTATTAGTTATCCTAACTAGATTCATATTAATTTTATAAATTTAAACTTCTTTCAGATGTTTTAGGTTCATAATCTGAAGATTTTATCGCTAATTATGTTTACAAATCTAAAATAATATAATTCTTTTACATTAAATAATATTATCTCTTATTGAGATTGATTCAAAAAATTACTCCTTTTATTCCTTATTCCTTGTGATTTCTTCGTTTAATTAAGCAGCAAGCTCGAATTTGTCTTATTCTAATTGTAGAATTGCATTTTTTTAATCATTAGATGAATCATACTCTTTTTAATTTTCTCTAAATTCTGGACTTGACAATTTCAAGTCTTTTTTGGCTAACTCTAATTAATTTTAGAAACAAGCAATTATTTCTTATTGTTATTTTAGGTTTTTAAAATTATTTTCTAATTAAGCTTCTTGGCTTATTAATTTTAAGTTTTATTACTAAATTATTTGTTATAAGTCTATTATAAATAATAACTTACTTTCTATTAATTCTTGTAAATTTTAAATTGATTCTTAATGTTCCTGTTGTTGCTATATCATTAATTTCTAATTATTTGCATATGCTATTTCTAATTCAGGAATTTCTTCTTTAAGTTCTTAAAGTTCCTCATTTTTCTCTGTTTTTCCTTATTTATCATCATTTACTTCATCATCATTTTTTGATAGACTTATTTATCTACTTTTTTCTAAATCATCCTCCTCTTGTAGTATGGAATTCACTTATTTTTCATATTCAAATTAAGTTATTTAAATATTTTATTAATTTTCCTATTCCGAGTCTTCTTCATTCAAAATTTAATCTAGATCAACCGAACTGATATGATATAACTTTATATATACATTTCTTCTTAATTAATTTCTTTATCCTTTGACTCAACCATATTTTCGAGCACCTTTTTTTTAGATTCTGTTTCATTAAATCCTTTTGGAGTTTTTCCTAATAAGTACTTTGTTGTATCAGAAAAACCAATAATTTTTTTCTTAGGTTATAACTAAGATATCATATCGAATTATTCTTCTATCTAATTAAGCATTTCTTAAAGATCAGCTTTTTAATCAAATGGGATATTCAAAATTCTTCTCAATCTATTAGAAATTTCCTTTTAAGCCTACTTTAAATAAGAGATTGATGTTGAAAATTATGAAACCTAAAGTTTGCTTAATTTTATCTCTTCATTCAAACTATTTATTAACTTTTTATATTTATCATCATCTCCAAAGATTGATTTATTATCGACCTATGGAGAGTTAACTTAGGAATATTATTAAATATTTTATTTTGATTTTTCTAATTATTTTTGAAGTACTAATTTATTTATAACTATACTTTTCATTTATTCTTCATAATAGTTATTAAGTTCTTGTTGCTCACTCAATCTCTAGTTTTTTAATAATAAAGTCTAAATTTCTTCTTGTAACTAACTTATCTCCGTATTTTTTTCTACTATATTTTAATTAAAATACTAATTATCTCTTATGTCATATCCTCTATCTGATTAATATAGGATAATTATGATTTTTGCAATTATTCTAATGACCTTTTATACAATTCTTGCTCATTATTAAAATCTAAATATTAAAATTCTATACATCGGTTCTTTTGTTAGATCTATTCATTAAGGTTCTAAATTTCATTTGTATTTGAAGTTATGATTTACCTCATTTAATCATTAAAATCTAATTATTAAGAACTAAAAAATTACTTTCTAATGACGTTATCTTTTCCAAAAGTGTATCATTAACATTAATAACTGGTCGAAGTTTCTATTACTATTTTAGGTCTAATGAAAGTAAATTTATTTGTTGTTAAAGATGTTAAATCTTTTATTGTGCTCTATGACTCATTTAATCTAACTGCAACTATTGATCTTTGATTAATCTTTTCAGTTCTTCAGGGTTGGTCTATTCTATTGTATTTTTTTAATCGGATATTAATATATTTTAGAATATCTCTTATTATTCTGTTATTATATTATTAACCTCTAAATTTTGTGATTATGATTATTCAGTTTAAAGACCTAACTTAGAATAAATAAAAGTACTTAAAATGATTTTATCATGAGCTAAGATCAAATCAATAAAATCTTTTGTCAACTTTGTATTCTGCTATTTAGTACTTATTAAAGTTTCATTAAGAAAATCTATATGATTTTACAATTTTTCAATTTATTCCTTAAACTAGGTGATGGATGGATCAATTTCTAGCATATTTTAATTATTACCACAAGATGGATTTTATAATTAAGTCTAACTTATAATATTTTTCTTTTATGAATCATTGTAAGTATAAGTATATTATAAATCTTAATCCGAGTTAATTGATTATTATTTTTGTTCATGATAAACTATTTATTAATGAGGATCAAAATTTGGGGAAAGTATTTTAATTAGATCTAATTATAAATAAATGATACTTAATAAAAATGTATGTTATGAAGAACATAGTTATTCGGCTTCTCGTAAATCTAAGCTCATAAAGCCTTTTTCTATCATAAGTTCATTAGCATTACTAAATAGATGTTATAGTTATTATAAGATAGTAAAAGAATGATTAGCATGTTCAAGAATGTAATTTTAGTTAAATTATGTTTATTATTAATAATTATTTAAGTGATTGAGACTTTCATTTAACTTATTGATAATTTGGTCTTGCAATATTTTTTCTTAGACAAATTGTGTTTATTAAGTTTCTAATATATAGTATTTATCTTTTAAAAGATTTAAAGATTATTTTAAATCATTATTGATAAATTCTAAATCCTATAAGTTTTATTCCAAGTTTTGAACATTTTAATTAAATTGATTGATATTTTATTATTATTCAGATTTAA